>JAUJYS010002801.1:0-14108 GCA_033995665.1 Melogona broelemanni | reverse complement strand
TTCAAAGCATTCTGTAAACATTTGACCACATTAGAGCCAAAACCATTTTTGGTGCCATTTTTTTTGCCCACCCTGTATAGTAGGTCACCTACAAAAATATATTTTTATCAATTGCGATATGAGCCGGTTCCACAATTCAGGCCAAGATCATTT
The DNA here is from genome assembly GCA_033995665.1 of Melogona broelemanni. NCBI lineage: Eukaryota > Metazoa > Arthropoda > Diplopoda > Chordeumatida > Chordeumatidae > Melogona > Melogona broelemanni. The sequence continues at coordinate 13,955 of JAUJYS010002801.1, read as the reverse complement.
GCAATGAGATAAACTCTCCTAAATTAATTTTTCCTAGTCTTTTTTTCTCAAAACGATTATAATGATAAAAAGCCAATTTGCAGTCAAACGATTGCAACTTAAATACAAAGACGAATAACTCGCAGTTCTTCTGCATCTCAATTTGTTTTTGCTTCTACCGTATATCTGTACAGAATCTCCTGCAGCAATATTTACTACAGTAAGGGGAATTTCCCCCTAAAAAATATGTTTGTGTTGCTTGTACGTTTAGAAGCAGATTTATGTCGGATTTTTTCCGGATAAATTATAAATAGTGAGAGGTCATGTTTTCTTTATAGTTTTTGATGCATTATTTTTTAATTTTAAATATATCTTGTCAGATTCTATTAAATATATAATCAATTGTTTCTAAAATTTATGAACGGTCACCAAAACAACTTTCGGAACTACTTGCCACTTACAGTAGAAAAAAATAAAATAAAATAAAAAATCGGTATTAACCGGGCGAATTTGGGACAAAGGCACTTTTATAAACATTCTCAAAAATGTGTTTACTACCTAAAGTCACAATTGAAAGTAATAAGTATAAATAATAAGTAATTTAATATAATATTTAGCAAACTTTTGAAAAAAACGTTGACAAGGATTCATGTCAGTTATCGATATCGTTGCTATCAACACATATTTAAATTTCACGTTTATGTGCAAGATCTGGAATATTTCAAGCCCGTAAAAACCGTACCAAAGATTCCACTAGTCCGCGTCTAGCGCCTCGCAGCTTCTTCACGTAGCCGAAGACGTCGAAGGCCGAGTCTTCCTCGGCTAATTCCAAATTGGTGTCGATTGCCAAGTAGACTCCCGTTCGACCGGCGCCATCACTGCCAAGGCGAAAAAGAGAAGAAAAAAAAAACGGTTAGAGATTGTGACGTCATTGGTTTGGCTAGTCTTTTTATTTTTCTTTTTCTTTTCAGGTCTCGTTCGACGCACGGCCCAGACTAAATTTGAAATCCATTGAGAAAAGTTGTCAATGACGTCACCGTATGTTGTTTACAAAAAAATACTTGAGGGTGTTTTATCCGGAGCCGGACTGATCCGGATTGTCGTTTGAAGAATGTGTCCCTAGATGGCGCACCAGGCGTATGTCTACCTTGAGGTGTTTCGTTGTCATTTGGGTGGCAATTTCGAACATTTGGTTTACAGTATTGATTATTATAAATCAAATGCGTTTATTGCTTTTTTTTAGTGCGTAGTTGCCGATAGGCGTCAATTTTAAAATTTTAGGTGCAATTTGAGAAGCAACTACATGTAAAAGTAATTTAAATGTTAGCGCTTTTTCTTTTCGTGTTTTTGTTTTAAGTCCAACCATTTGGTTAATTGCCAAATTAACCAAAAGATTAATTTTAATGTGGGTCGCGGGTGTTGGAGGTTCTCCACCCGCGAGCCACATCATCGTCGCACTGTCTCAGTTATAACGTATTCTCGAATGTTTTGTAATTGTCGACAATCAATGCACATTTTTTCATCGTCGAATAAAGTTTATCATCAGAATTCGCCCGATTTTGTCTCCTGCTTCGTGTGTCACCTGCTACAAGAAGTTTCAAGGATTTTATTATCGCGAATTGTTGCCGTAAAAACATCCCCAATGGTCAGGGATACACCTTACTTTGTTCGTATTTTAAAAAACGGCTCCTATCCTCTTCAGTTATTTAATGTTCAGAGTTTTCATCAGATATTTGGGCTTGCCGATTTGCGGACACAGATCAAAAGCTTTCAATAGATTATAATCCTTAGCAATTTTTATTTGATGCTTTAAAGCTCGTAGAAAATTGAAGGTTATAGGAAAAGGAACTCTGTATACACCCAGATCCAGTTTCTGAAACATAAAGACCATTCCCCGTTCCAGTTCCTTCAGAAATAAAAGGCGTTCCTAAGTTCCTCAAAAAAGGAAATAGTTCAAACTATACTTTTTTTGTGTGGGTAATTTTCCCTTACTGAATGAATATCACTGCATGAGATTCTGTAACCTTCGTGTTGTTTAGGCAATATGTGAAAGGCACATTTTCACCAGCAGTACCCCAGGATCGAATAAACGAAAGTCTGCGCCCACTGAGCTGGACGGACCGTACGATTATTACTTTCATTTTTTAAGTAACTGTAACGTCTTTCCTCTTTCCTCTTGAGGGATAATGTTCAGAGTTTCCTCTTCATTTGGGATTATGTAAAAAAAATTCACTGCCGATACGCCACCAATATGTTTCACTAACTATTGCAATTGCAGCGTAACATCCGCGGCTGAATGCCCGTGAAAAACGGTACATTTCAATTTGAATTTGTCCCTTTCCCAGGTCAATCTTGAAGCTGGGCAAATCCAAACCGTGGCCGGAAGTTCTCAAGATCGTCACCGGTGAGGAGGTCATGAACGCTCAGGCCATCATCGACTACTTCAAACCACTGAATGAGTTCCTCGTGGCTGACAACGAGAAGACGGGAGAGAAGATCGGATGGAATTGATCAGTAGTTGAGCGAGTCACCGCCAGGAGTCAAAGACGGTGCGCGCCACAACGTAGTGCCGCCATCTCAATGTGAATACGAATCTCAATGTCATTTCACTTTTCATTACTGCTTCTGTGGTTTTTGTACTGACAAATAGTATTTAGAAATTGAAGCACGATTCTGTGGGTAAAGCGAAATTAAATGATAATCTTTGGTAGACCATTGTTGTTATTATTTTAATGTGTCGTCTATCATTCTTTATCCAAACGTATTTTACTATTGCACTATTCGAAATTAGTTAGATGTCTATTTAATCTTGAGCCATTTTACAAAGTTAAATCAAAACAATCATTACAAAGACCGAATTACTATAAATTGATTGCATAATATAAACAATTAATTTATGCTTCACTGTCTTTTGAAAGAAAAGCAATTATTAATTGTATTTTAAATTTGTAAACAAACAAACAAAAAAAATGAATTATATCACAACACAACTTGGAATTAAATTTTTCTAAACATTACAGTTTTCTGTATAAGACATCTTTATGTTTTAAATTTGTAAATACGAAACAAATTAATCGTTCATATTTCTAATTTTTCGAAACAAACATTTATCAAATTTAAGATTACGTTTTTATAGTATATCAATCACACTTACTTCTTTGGGGGAGTGAAACGTTATGCAACTCAGCCAATATTTGGAGCGCATCCAAGAAACAAATACAAGAGCAGAGTTTGATTTATCGAGTCGGGTTTCAAGAGTACAGGTATATTTTTGGCACCTTCTGGAGACACCAACATAATTTACACGCGATACGAAATTAAATATTGAACTAATTATTTTTACAGACAAATGCCTATATCCTTTTTAAAACGATCGCAAATTGTGCCACAAATTGTTTATCAGAATTATGACGTTTGAGAAACTCGAGCGTCATCGACATATTCCGGTTCATGATGTGGTTCAACGTATTTTTATCAAACGAACTGGACACTGTCTAAACGTGACTGTCTCTTGTCGCAGCCGTAGTGATACAACAAGTGCGTAGTAGCAAATCGAAAAAACAAAATGGCCGACTGCACCCTGCCACTCTTCGCATCTAACTCATGCGTTGAATATTTTTTATTGGATAGCTGCATTTTCGCCAACAAAAATCAAGCGTCTTCCTCAATCCAGTCCACCGCCAATTTAACAGGTTTGATTTTAATTTTGGCGTGCGTTACGTCGAAACAACGCTGTACCATCCATATCGAATATCGCGAAACGTCGATTAAGAATCGATCATCGTCTGATCGATTCACTTCAGAATCAATTCCGTGTCCATACCTGCTAATGCAACCGAATAAGCACAGCGATATCATCGATATCGAAAATAACGAAACGTCAGATACGAATCAATTTGATCGATTGAACTCAGAATCAATTCCGTGTCAATGTACGACATTGCAACAAAATGGTTCCCAGCTGTCAAGGATCACTTTCGTTCTTGACACGGGAGATGTTAGAAATGCGCTTGGCATTATTTACAAGATGGAGTGGACAGCCACGAGAGTGACCACACTGCTGGGGAATTACAGTGGGGATGGCCGGAACCGGAAACAACAGCTGGATGCCTTTTACTGTCCGGCCGAACCGAGGACAAGGGCCATGGAAATCGGATATTATGTGCTCAAAGCTCTCAATGTCTTATCGTTGGTCTGCCTTATTGTGACATTCGTTTATCAGGTATGTGTGATCATTTTGTTTTACAAGTTTTATTGATTAATTAAATTAATTACCGCTCACTGTAAAGCGGCTCAATATTATGGGGTTTCTCCATCACTGCGAAAATAAAATCTTAAATCTAAAAGTAAATATATTTGGCGACTCTAAAATATAAGTGAAAAAACGATTGTTTCAACATACTAGAGTGTTTACAGTCCAGTGGCGGCTCGTCAGCGCATGCAGAGCATGCCATACAAGCTCTGACGAACCGCCACTACACCTGAAACATTTTGTTTGGCTATATTATTTGTTGACTATATTATTGACTATATTATTGACTATATTATTATAATTTACATTCACATGTTTTTTATATACGGCACAAGGAAGTGTACAGGAAAGGTATAAGGAAATGTCAAACAAAATTGAACAATTTTGTTTGACATTTCCTTTTTTCCTCAAAAAAGAAGAATTTGTTTTTGTTGGTTTATTTTTCAGTTAAACATTCGGTGGGTTAAAGTAGACATATCCGTGAATAAATTACACAAGCAACAGTTTTGCAGTGCACACAAACTGTACTTCTTCACCAGGTCTGCCTGCCCGCCAAGAACACACACACCAGCTGCCAACTTTGCTTCGTGTCCAGCATGCTGGTCACCTTACTCGGCGAAATACCCCGCCTCTTCCTCATCAACTACGGCGTCGCCATCCCCCTCCCCGCCTGCTACGCCCTCTACGTTACCATGTACCTCGGTATCCTCTGGACCTACTGCTGGTGCAGTGTGTTGGCTGTCGACGCCTGGCGCACCTTCACCGACCCCGTGACGTCATCGTGCTGCTGGCGCCTGGCCCGTCCGTTCGAAAGCCGCCATTTTCTCGTATACAGGTGGGGAGAAAAGAAAATGGCACCAAAACGGTTTTCCATAAAAATTGTGCACAAATTTACCAAATGCTTTGAAATTTTGTAAAAACATTGCTAAACTAATCACTAATTCTAATATAAACTGTGATTCATAAGTTTGCGTACTGCACGCCATAGCTCCTTTATTCAGCTAATATGACCTGATTGTTATGAAATTTGACACCAATATAGAGCAATTATATGCGAATCTTAAAGGTATTTCAGTTAATTTCAGTAACTATTTCAGCCAATGTCCGCCAGCAGCAGCACTGCACGCGCGGAGACGAGTTCACCATTCAAGCAATGCTTTTCTTTCTGCTTTTGATTCTGTTTTTTATTTTCTTTTTGTTCATGTTTGTCCCCCAGTTTTATTATTGTTTGACATTTTTTTTTGTTAGTTCTGTTCGCACTTTTTCAAGCTTCTGGCCAACTGATTTCCATGCATAGTTGAGGCCAGGAGGCGCTAGAAACTGCTGTACATTGATCAGCAACTTGAAATAAAAAATGACACGCTATTAATGCAGTGCGCGCCAGTTGCTCTAACGCAGCGCCACCTACAAAATGCAAAATTCGTAGCGGGAAATTTTAATTTAAAAACTGTAAAGTCATTTAAACTGTTATATTTTTGTGTCAAATTTCATAACAATTCGGTCATTTCTAGCTAAGTAATGAATCTACAGCGGGCGGTACGCAAAATTATGAATCACGTTATATACCAAGTTTCAAGAGAATCGGTAAACATTTCGCTAAGATCTGGTAGGTATTTTTGGTGCCATTTTATTTCGAACATACTCTACAGCGCCCTGGCGTGGGGATTTCCAGTACTGCTGTGCGTACCACTAGTGGCGCTGGAGGCACATGGTCAGCTCGACGGGCCGGGGGCTGTTCCGGGAGTGTATGAGGGATGCTGCATGATCAGTCGACCATTCCTGCTGGGCGTGTTCTTCAATGCGCCGTTGGTGGTTCTGTGTGCGGGGAATATCACTCTGTATGCAGTGACGGTGCGCAGTCTGTACTTTGCGGGCGGACAAGCTGCAGCGGTCAATAAAAATCGGAATAAGGAATTGTAAGTTGGTGTCAAAGGGCATTGTTTGGAAGAAATAAAAGTAACGTCCCCTTTTCGGACGTTACTTTTATTTTCGAGTAACCTTGTAACGGTTAGTTATTTTTTCAGTTCCGTCCCGTTTTCCCGTCCCGTTTCGTTTACTTTGCAACAATCACGTTCCTCCATAAAAGGAAAGGAACGATCCTCGTTTCTCCACAAAAGGAACGATCCTCGTTCCTCCGCAAAAGGAACGATCCTCGTTCCTCCACAAAAGGAACGATCCTCGTTCCTCCACAAAAGGAACGAGGGCATTCCTCGTTCCTTCGGTTTAAAAATAACCTAAAAAATATTTTTTTTAGTTTATTTTTCTAAAAAGGACGAATTAATTGGAACGAGACATTCCTTTGCCGTTCCTTAACAACACTGGATTTTATTTTCGTTCGCACAGGTTCAACGTGTGCATCAAGCTGTTCTCCATGACGGGATTGATCTGGATCCTGCAGACAGCTGCCGCGATCGTCAAACTAATTTGGCAGCTTGATCGCGATCAATTTACCTTTTTCGTCAGACTGGCCACTAGTTGGCAAGGAATCGCCGTCTTTCTGGTCTATGCCAGAAAAATAAACGACCAATTTCGTGGACGCCAATAGCGGTTGCAAACAATTCACGTCAATCAAACAACTTAAATGTCTACAAACAGACACCCATTGGGGTCAGATAAAAGTGTGCCAATTTCTTGTTGGATTCTGATGAAAATCTCTTTACGCCACGTGAATTTGGCAAATTAATATATTTATTTATTGAACACGAATTTTGTAATAATTTGTATTCAGTAGAATGAACCCACCTAATGTTTGGAATAATAAAAATATCAAACAAGGTAAAAAACGCAATTTTTTTCCTTGTACTGAATTTTTTCTTGGCACTGAACTATTGGACAATTTTATGCAAACAGATGAGTCAAACCACAAATTGGATAACGCTACGCAAACATGAGTCAAGCCACATATTGGATAACGTTACGCAAACTTATGTAGAGACAAAACAATAATTAAAACACCTAAGGACAATTCGATACTTTGAATTATGAAGTATCATATATTACGGATATTATTTTGGCACTGATGAATGGCTCGAAATAATGACATGTTATGCAGGGACGGCAAAGTCTTCAATCGCAATTTGGCAAGATCGCAATATGTAGTCGGGGGCAACTTAAATTGGTAATACTTTATTTGTAGAGACGGATAGGTTTCTATAAAGTATTAGGGGTATTCGATAAGTTTCTGGAATCATTAAAAAAAAATAACTGAATTGATTTTAATGAAAATCGGCCAAAGTATTCGCTAGTTGTTTCTGAGCCTCTTCAATTTTTTTTTAAATCACCCTGCACCCTCGTGTCTCTATGGAGATATGTGCAAAACGCGCATACGTGCAAAAAAACTGTAGTAGTTTAATAGCATTTTGAGAATAATTTTTATAAAATGATTAAGGACCAAATAATATTCAAAAGTTATGTTTCTAAATAAATTTGGAAGGTTTCAAAACGGAGTAAATAACTGAAAGATGCTCAGATCTAGATGTTAATGGCCAGTGGCTGTCAAGTATGATGATTTTTTAAACACGCGTGAACAGCTTTGTTAAAAAAGGAATACATTAGTTCAATGTAAAAAAAATCGCTGATTGACAGTTTCATGCAAGATTTAAGCCAAATCGAGATAGCACGATTCAAAATGTGTTCGAGGACCTAGACCATAAAAAAATTTTGTTAAGAGGAATCCAAAAAAACGTGATATCTGTCGTGTTTTGGGGTACAAAACATAGAAAAACAACACAAGCAAACCGCACTTCTCAAGAAGGGTCTACAGGCTCATCCAAAATGTTAACTAAAATCCGTACCCAGGATTTTTTTTTCGAGTGATTTGTAAGGGTTAATAGTAATTAGGTGCGGAATTTCATTGAAACCCATCCAGCAGTTTATTTAAAAAAAATCATTCCAGAAACTTATTGAACACCCCTATATAGCATGTATTAGTTTGACGCGTTCTGTCTTTAAAGTCTCGCGATTTTTAAAACCCAATCTCAAGAACAGTTCCAATTTCTTGAGCATGCTCACGGAACAACGACTGCTTTAAGCTGACTCTGACTACTACATTAGTGTGTGGAAAATTGTATTGTTTCGACGGTTAGCACTGGACGCCTTGGCATCGGCAACGCACAAACGCAATAATGGCCTTGCACTGCGCGAAAACAAGCATTAATTTCAATTCAACGCATTTTCTATTCATCTACATTTACGAAATTGTGGTCGTGTTCTTGTTCACTGGTACAAATAGTTCGGGGCGTGCCCTGCAACTCACCAAATGCTGCCTTTATACTGACGAAAATTCAATCCGTTTTTCCAACGCTCTGATAACTGGCGATTTGGTATTTTCTTCCGAAGAACATCACCACCACACCGCCCGTGGCATTGAGGTTATGTTCGATGACATCGAGTTAAATAAATCCATCGCACATCGATTTATTTTTACGACAACACAGGATGACTTGGAAAGATCGCTATTTCAAGGTTTGATTAAGTTTTATGACTTGAATAGACCTGGCCGCCGATGCAGTCGATTCAGGGGAAAATCGTTCTCATATAGACTTATTCCAACATCGGTCAGCAGGAATGATGATCGACATTTCGTTTTCCTTAATCTCCAAAATGCCTGGCTCGTGTGCAAGTGCTCGCGGAAGTTCCCGGATGAACTGACAGGTCAGTTGACCAATAACCAGAACACTAGAATCCTCAATGAGTGGTTCAAAATCTGCATTGAAACACGGGTGAGCAATCAACAGGCCCGTCCAGAAACAGCAGAAGAGACTGGCTGCATGTCCACTCAAGAGTCCAATGAACAGAAAAAAAAACTACCAAAAAGGAACAACTGGATCCTTTTGTACTTGCTTCAATTCTCAATTCTTCGAATCCATCCACAGCACTAACCGGCCATGCACCCAATGAAGATCATAATGAAGAGCCTAATGACAGGCACAATGAATCCCACAATGAAGAGAACATCAAACTATACAATCATGTGTCTAATCAATTATCCAATCAAGTACCCAAACAAAGCATTGAACTGCCTAACCAAATGTCCAATGAAACGCCCAATCAAGTTCCTAAGCTAGTACCCAATCATCCATCAACTGCATCCGAATTCTCACCTTACAACCACAACATCACCTCTTTCCAATGCCCACCACGCAACTCCACCACCATGGTCACAATCTCCTTCTACATCGTCGAGGCGGGACAATTACTGACAATAATCTGCCTGGCAGCCACTGCCTTCTACCTGCTCAGCCTGCCCACCCGTAATGTCCACACCAACTGCTTGCTTAGCTACACACTCGCCACCCTGCTGGCCTACACTGTCGTCTCTGTTCATCTATTCCTTATTATGGAGGGTGTATTCGACATCCCCTTGTCTGTCTGCTTCACTGTCTATGCTGCCTGGTACCTTGGCAGGATGTGGTCCATCATCTGGTGCATGGTGCTGTCAGTGGACATCTGGCGCACCTTTGTCAGCCAGGGGGCGCTGAGGCATACAGCCATCTCAGAGCGGAACACATTCAGGGTGTACTGTGCGGTGGGGTGGGGTATACCAGTGCTGCTGTGTGCCGCTATTATAGGGGTGGAGGTGGGCGTGATTGGGGTCTATGATGAGGAAACAGGGATTCCGGGTATCTACAGTTCCTGTTGCTGGATGAGTCGGCCCATCATTGCCTGGATTTTTCTCTACTTGCCCTATTTTTGTGTTCTTATATTCAACATCATCATTTTTCTGGTCACTGTCATCACGCTGTGCTTGGCGAGCAGGAAAGCAGCTGAGGTTCACATGGATAGGAAAAAACAGGCGTGAGAAATTTTTCTTTTTCATCTCGATTTTAGTGTTGTCCTAGTAACACAATGTATACCCACAAGCAGCCCCGCATTAATGGCTATTGGATTCATACTTTAATTTAAATTATACAATTTGAATTTCTAAATTTGGATCACCTCACTTTTTGAACGCCCATTCTGTGTATTGAGCTAATAGTGGAATACATATGAAGCGGTTTTCGCCACCTTTTGGATTCACAAAAAAAAACGAGTCCTATATGAGTCTTATACAATGATATAGGATTCCTATAGATATGTCATATATTCCATTGTGTAAGTGGTGCTTAAAATGTATTTTCGACAAACTGCTGTGCGGGTGGTCCCAGGTTCAATTCCCAGTGCAGGTTCTCGTTTATTTGATCCTGGAGTACTGGTGGAAATGTGCCCCTCACATATTGTCGTATCAACATGAGGGGTACAGAGGGGTACTGTGGTGCTATTCACTACAGTGATCACTGATCAGGAATAAAAAAAAATTATTATGGATATCATACAGAGGGGTACTGTGGTGCTATTCACTACAGTGATCACTGATCAGGAATAAAAAAAAATTATCACGGATATCATATTGACAGATGCAAGACTCAAAATAATGACATCAAATTAAATCAGCATGGATGGCATTGCCTCTAATTGGAATTTGGCAAGTTGGTAGCTTGTGGTCGGGGACACCTAAAATTGGCATTACTTTATTTATGGTGATGGATGGGTTTCCATTCTGTGTGTGTGTTTCATTCAATACATTCTGTGTTTCAAGACACCACTTGCACCTACTACTGAATTAGTCTGGGCACTAGTCCATCTCGAGCAGTAATTTGTATTGTTTCGAGGGTCAGTACTGACGCGTTGGTATCATCAACACGATGGCCGTGTACTGCACAAAAACAAGTGTCAATTCTAAGATGACGCATGTTCTATTCACCTACATTTACGAAATTTTGATTGTGTTATTGTTTGCCGGTAAAAATAGTTCGGAGATAATCCTGAAAAGCACCCGATGCTACATTCACACCAATGAAAATTCAATCTATTTTTCCAACGCTCTCCATTTGATATTTTCTTCTAAAGAACAGCGAAGAAAAGTGCAACAACTGGATCCTACTACACTTCCTTCAATTCGCAATTCTACCAATCAATCCACTGGACTAACTGGTCGGTCACCCAATCAAACGCCCAATCAAGTACCCATTCAAGTGCACAATGAAACACAAAATGAAGAACACAATCAATTGTCCAATCAATTATCTAATCAATTGTCCAAACAAGAACCCAAACGAGTGCATAATCAAGTACGGGTTGAAGTACCCAATCAAGGATATAAAGAAATTTCCAATGAACTCCCTAATCAAGTATCCAATCAAGTACCCAATCAAGCACCCAATCATTCGCCAACTGCACTTGAATCTTCACTGTTCAACCATAGCGTTACCACTGCCCACCACGTAACTTCACCACCCCAATCACCATCTCCTTCTTCTTCTTTTTTTTCTTTTCTTTTTTTAATTCACCGTAGCGCTTAGTGCACTACAGGAATACTGCACCCTCGTGTCTCTATAGAGATATGTGAGGGGCAGGGAAGGGGAGTGAAGGCGAAGGCAGCTGGAAAATAGCCAGACTGGCAGGATCCACCCCTAAGCTCTGGACTCCCTAATGGAAGCTCAGAGGTGACGCCAGTACCCCAAGCTAACGAATAATCGAAAACCTGCGCCGGGAATCGAACCCGGGACCGTTGGCTTCGTAGCATGTCCCCATACCCACTGAGCCATCCATAAATGAATTCAAATCAACGGGATTATATTTTAATTTGCTTTTTTTAAATTGTAATGATTGTGTTCAATAAAAAAATAATAATTTGCGCTGCAAACGAATACTAATCAATAGCATCATATTTTATTTCGTTAAAAAAAATAGATATGTTCGAGATCGCCTTGCTCATTCGAGTCCAAAATCGCCCACGACAGTCCTGTAGTCCTCGTACCCGGTCGCGCCGAATGACCCGGTCCTCCGGCGTTGACTGGTCGGTGCTAATGGAAAAGAAGGCGGCGCAGAGGTCAATATTTCTTTTTATTGTTACCAGCCCGCTTTCTGAGCCCGAACGCGCGTGCGCCTGAGAGTTTCGCGGTCGAAAATAATGTCGTGTTTGAAGTAGGGATTCTCGCGTACCTTCTCCATTCGCATTCGTCTCCGAACGCTTCTGTGGTCACCGTGTTTCCGATCCCTCCTCCTCCTCCTCTTCCCCGTCACCACCTTCACATCTCGCGGGACCACTGTCCACACCTGTTCTAGGGTCCGCGATCCGCTAAGGTGAATTACACGCCCTGGACAAAATTAATAGTGCGTGCCCCATCTAGAATATGGTATTATTTGGTTAAATGGTATTTCGGTGTGGGCGTAAGACATCAAGATATTTTTGTTGCTCATTTTTTGTTTAGATTTTGTTAATCTTCTAATAATGTAATTGCAATTGTTCTTAACATGTGGATCAATGATCCAACTACACAACCTCAGACCAGAAATTTTCAGATGAGATAATCAGTCAGAAGTTACTGGTGCTGGTCTCGTAGTAGTTTTTGTTTTATGCAATTTATTAGATTTAAAATTACTGCTTGAATTGGTCATTTCAAAGTTGTTCACTCGTGAGTCGTGCTTTGTCTAGTAGTAGTTTTTGTTTTATGCAATTTATTAGTTTTTAAATTATAACTTGAATTGGTCCTTTCGAAGTTTTTCACTCAATGGATAGGCATTTGTCCGTTTAAAGAAATAGGGGGTTCCTTAGTTTTTGAAAATTGTCTGATGCCGCAGAATTTTTCATTTAAAAAGGATTTGTGCATGAAGAATTTTTTATTTGAATCGCCAGACAAAGCCTCTTAAACCTCGTTGCCGAAACTGTGCTCCGCGGGCATTTCCCAGGGACTCCGCGGCCACTCCTGGAAAATAAAGTAAATAATAAAACGCCATTGACTTGTTTAATTTTACCATTGACTAGTATGGCATGGGGCTCCGCCATAAAAATTGGTGGCCTCCTAGGGGCTCCGCCATGAAAATTGGTTTTAAAAAGGGCTCCGCGAGTCAAAAAGTTTGGGAAACATTGTTCTAAAACAATGGCGTAGCATAATCCATTTTACATTTGTAATCTTTCGCCGACAAAGAAATTAATGGAATGTGTTTCGAGCAGAAAGTTTGGGAACCGCGGTTTCGAAGTGCTTTGTTGTCTGGACCACCGTGACACATTGTGGCGCTCCATTCACATTAGCAGTCACAACAGACCAGTCACGTGAGTTGGACTCAAACTCGTCCTCCGTAGTATGCGAACAAAAAAAGAAAAATATCATACATTCTTTTTCGTCCGGTGATGGGCGCTTTGGTGACGCCGCTGGAATTTAAGCGCGTTCCTTTTTATTTTATTTCGCGGCGCTCTTCCCCTATTGGTCGACCTTCCATTGACGCAATATCACGTGGTGTGACAATGATGGCCGCGGGCTACACGCATAGGTGAGACATCTCGCCATTTAGATGGAAACGGGTTTCGGTTGTTCTGCTTACTCAGTGCCGGTTAACAACGCCTTTCTGTGGTTCCGAGCAATCGGCATCGCGGTTTTTTCCCGCGTTTTTGTTGTAATTTCTTTGTAAGTAAGAGCCAGTTCTGACTAGCATTTACTTGATTTTTAGATTGATGTCATTGTGATTTTCTGGCGTCATTGGCTAAATATCTTTTTCCGAAATAATCAAGTGCTTAAGGTGGCCGTTCCTTAATTTTAGGGTTTTACGAGAATCTCGTTCATACCGGTACAAATTTTTAATGACCCACATTTTTTATTCCGGATCACTGTAGTGAATAACACTACAGGAAGTTATTGTACCCCTCGCGTCGCTGCGGCGATATATGAGGGGCACATTCCAGTAC
>JAUJYS010002800.1:0-14109 GCA_033995665.1 Melogona broelemanni | reverse complement strand
TATGGCGGGCAGCTCTACGTTGAATTCCTTCGATGGAATCGATGTGGTTTGCTTGATACGGGTCCCAGACTGCGGAGTCGTACTCTAAGGTATTTTACAATTGCTCAAGAGGATAAGCTATACAATGTATTATGGGATCGTGGATTCGTATCGCTCGATCTTTAAAAAATGTGAGAATCGTTGCAATTTGACGTTGGTCAGGAACACGTATTATTTGCTTAAGATTTCGGACGATGGTCAAGCGCCCCGAACAAGTGTGCGCATGTGGCCCCGTAGGCCTACCTGATATTCGATGTCGATTATCTGTCCCGTGACAACTGGCTGAAAAAAGCATTCTTCTTGGCCCGGCTCTATGGTTATCGTAAAGTCTTGTTCGAAGCATAAACATGGTTTTAACCTGGAAATACTTATTATAAAAATAAAACTTAGCACCCTCAGCAGCATTTCGCTGTGAACATCGGCCATCTTAACTCTTTAAATAGTCGGTGAAGTCGCTAGTAGACCTGCAAACAGTGTCGATGGTTTTCTCATAGTCAGTATAGTATGAGTTTTCTCTTTGGCTCTTTTGGCGGCGTGCTCTGCTCTGCCTACTATTGTGTTCATGTGTACTGCTCCTTCAAGCACCAAGCATAACAGGGCCGAGATGCTGTCATGTGACGTCACAACTCGTCAATTTTATTTTCTGTTAAATTTAATTGATGCGTGTAAATTTTTTAGAGCAAACAGATAAAAGAAAAAATTATTGCACTTTTGGTATTGCTAATTGTTAGTCTTTTCATATATTATAGACGTATTTCAGCATGTAATTTAACAATATGAAAATGCGAATTGTACATAAACATCTTGTTTCTTTGAATATGAAAATGAATATATTTATTTAGATCGTTAATGAATTTATTAAATGCATTAATTAAAATGGTTATCGAGAAAACATTTGAGAGAACCTTTGGCCTAATTTAACCATCTGGAAAACATTTCACTCATTAAGCTTTTCAGATTAATGATGTCAATTAAAACCGTGCATTTTTAATAAATGTTCAAAACATATCTTCGAAATACGAATAAAAATAATAATAAAATTCATACAAGGAAAAAAATCAGCTTCGATATTTATGTACTCAAAAGATTCGTTCTATACAAAAAAACAACAAAAGTAGTTTTATAACGAGAAACGCAAGGTGATCGCCATTTCGATTGGGTAGATTCATGTCAGTTCTGCCGCTTCCGTCAATTAATTTGGTGTCGGGTCACACTTGAAAATGGTCCACAATAAATATTAAGTGCACCATGTTCCTGTATATACAACTGAAATAAATTGGCCAAGTCCAACAGAAAACAAAATCCGATGTCAAACATTTCAAAATGTACAATCGGCAAATCTGAAATAATTTTTATTTGTATTCCTCAATGTGGCGATCGTTACGAAGGTCGTATTTTTCGATCCCTGCAAAATACGCAATTTCGAATAACAAAATAAAATTTGTCAAAAATTATTTGATAATGGCAATTTATTGATCCACGTAGGAATGAAAGTCTGTATTTTAAATAGGAGGCTGCGTTAAATTGTAACGCAATGGGGATGCGATGGTTTCAATAAATGTACAAGACTCTTAACTTGATTCACAAAAAATGAAAATCTAAAAATGCTGTATACACACACACAATGACATCAGTTGTCACAAAAATTGGCCACGAAACAAAAACGAAAAAAAAAAAAATTTCAACGAGTGAACGAGTTTGTTCTCCCTCCCTCATTTACTGTCTGTGGATTCTGGTCATGACCAAGCCACATGCGCCCTAAACTCTCGGGAATATTGTGTAGTTTCGAAACGAAATAAAACTAATAAAAACAAACGACATCAGAATCCAAATTGATGCCCACCCAATCTCACTCACTTTCCAAGCGAGGATTAAATAGTCAGTCTGGGGATAAAAGTATTGGGAGGGGAGGGGGGGGGAAGCTGATCAGCTTGCAGAGTTCGGCAAGGACGCTATTTGTGACCTCAAAGACCAAGTACAAATATACTGGTAGCAAACATTCATACATAGCTTGAATCTCTGGGTTTCGTTTTGTGTATCTTTTCTTTCTTTTTATTTATTAGTTCACGAAGCTCCGACAGTTTCGACCGTCATGATCAATAACTGGCGGAACGCGAGACTCTTGTCACAATCGGCAACTCCTGCTTCAGAGAAATCAAGCGTAAAATTGAAAAAAACATACATTTTCTTCAGATGAATAAGATTGCCTACCTTGATATCAGCGCACATTTTTGCCAATGTCAAAATTGAGAGACCGTTTCCTGTTCAGAAAATAACCTCCCAAAACGCTATGGAAGGAAAGTTTGTATATTCCACTAGGTGTTCGCACATGCGGCGCCAGTCTGAAGTGGCACGATCTGTCCGTTGGGCAACAGTAACCCGTACATTTCGGATCCCGGTCCCGTATTGTTCGGATCGCGTATGACGACAATGCGGGACGGCGGCGGTGATGACACGCCATCGGCCATGGACACGTTGGGCACCGACGCGGGCGCCGGCTGAGACTGCACCAGTGACATCTGCTGGACGTGGGAGACGTTCGGCCGAGTCTGAACCAGCGACATTTGCTGGTGGTGCTGGATATGAGAGACAGCGGGCTGCGTCTGCATCAATGAGACTTGTTGAACGTGGGATACGACCGGTTGTGTCTGCACCAGGGACATCTGCGGGTGCTGGATGTGAGACACAGCTGGCTGAGTCTGCACCAGAGACACGTGCTGGATCTGAGAAACAACCGGCTGAGTTTGCACCAGCGACACCTGTTGAACGTGGGAAACGGTGGGCTGGCTCGGCACTAAAGAGATTTGCTGAACGTGAGACACAGCAGGTTGTGCCTGCATCAGCTGGTGGTGCTGCACATGGGAGACCGGCACCTGCTGCGGGTGCATCAGGGCGCGTAGCTGCGGCTGCTGGTGATGGTAGGCGGCCGACGAGAAATTCGACTGGGGTGAGGCCACCACTTGCGGCTGCTGAATCTGAATCCGCTGGATCTGCTGCGACGGTTGCGCCATAGCAGTAATGGTGGTGGTGGTGGCCGTGGTTATAACGGTCGGTCTTGATGGCACTCCCATCACGGATCCGGCAGGACGAACCACACCCGTCTGTGGCAGTGCCTGCATCACGATCTTGTCACCCTGGAGCGTGATGGCCACCTTCTGTCCGTTTGACGTGTAGCGAGTAACCGCCGCTGCTAAGGCCGGATTGCTCATCCAGCTGGCCAGGAGCATGTTGGCCGACTTATTGGGCGCGTTGATGGTCTGGGGCGACGCACTGCTGGATACGGTGGTGGTGGAGGTGGGAGTTGCGTTGGACTGGGCGTAAGCCGCGGGGACAGTAGTGACCGTGGTCGGAATGCTGGACACTGACATGTAACGGTGAATCACGCTATTCTCAGCGCCACCGCTCATCATCACCTGTTGGTGGTGATTGTTGATCGAGGGTGCGGCAGTGGTGACAAGTTGGAGCCTTTGCGGGGACTGGCAAAGAGCCGGTGGTACGCTCGATGACACAAGTTGCATGTGGGATGACGGTTGCTGCTGTTGAACGAGTCCAGAAACGTAATGATTTTGAAGCACAGGGGATTGGAGAACCGCGTGGCTGGTCTGG
Source organism: Melogona broelemanni (assembly GCA_033995665.1). Taxonomy (NCBI): domain Eukaryota; kingdom Metazoa; phylum Arthropoda; class Diplopoda; order Chordeumatida; family Chordeumatidae; genus Melogona; species Melogona broelemanni. The sequence goes on along the minus strand of JAUJYS010002800.1, from coordinate 10,464 downwards.
ATAGTGTTGGTTGACGGAGATTCAATCCCGTTTACCATCAGATGCGACGACGGCACCCCTGGCTGCGTCGATACCATCACCAAAGACTGCGAGGTGGTGTTGGCAGTGCTGACGGGCGAGGGAGCGGCGTGATTGAGACCCAGTCCATTGGGAAGGTGCTCGGCAAAGAAGGAGTCCGCGTCGAAGGCCTCTGCATCGAAGGTGTCATCCGGCAGCTCGGTGCGAGTGGGTGATGAGGTGTTGGTGGCAATTGATACGCGAGGTGGCGCCGTGGTCACCGGAGGAGTCACAGACTGCATCTGAGCGACAGTCCGATGAGGCGAAAGCGCCGGGATGAGCCGGTGCTGATTCGGTGGCGGTCTGACCGACAGGGTAGGAGTATAGTCAATATCTTGAGGGGAGGGGGCGGTGATGGTGGTGGTCATCTGGGGCTGCTGCACCAGATAGGAGGACGGAGACGGCGGATTAGCAGGTCCCGGCTCCACCTCTTGCCGGACCGTCTGTCTGCCAGTGGCCGCCGTTGCCGGCATCGCACCAGTGTATCGGACCGTTCCATCAGGCGCAGTCGTCACCTCCGACCGTGGCACCTGCATGTAAACGGGTTCGCCATTCTGACCCGCCATCCGTATCAACAGCGTACCCTCTTCCTGCGCCTGTACCGCCGGTGCAGGGCGGACAGGCTCCGCCACCGGATTGGCTGAGTGCCCCGAGGCAGCTACACGAACGCCGTAACTGTTCATAAGCCTTGGCTGAGTCAGAGTCCGCGGCACCACCGTAGACGAGGGTCGCACCGGGGCGGGTATTGAGGGTCGCACTGGGGCGGGTATTGAAGTCCGCAAGATGGGCGCTCGCACCATCCTCACGCTGGACGTCGCCTCGGGCGGTATCCTCCGGGTGATGACCGGGTTGCTTGATTGTAGGGGAGGCAGCACAGCGGAGGTCGTGGTGGTGGCCGAGGAGATGGCCGAGGTGGTGGTGGCGGTGGGTGTAGTGACCGCCTGGATGGTGCCAGCGACGGACGAAGCCACGCGGACGAACATGGTGCGTCCATCCTGCCCCCGCACCGACATCAACATCATCTTCTGCTGCGGTGCTCCCTTACCCGCACCAACTGTTTGAGTGCCCTGTAACTGTTGCTTGGCGATGCTGGCCAGCATACGCGAGTTGGCTGCCTCGGACGTTCGAGCCGCCGACGTTGGACTCAGGGGAGTCGGACCAGAATGGCTGACCACGCAGGAGTTCACAATCGACGGCGCGCGAAATGTGGGAAGGGCATTTGGAGTGGCGGCGGCATAGGTGTTGGTGGTGGTAGAATTGGTGGTAGAGAAGGCAGCGCGGGACGCGGCCTGAGCCGACGGCTTGAAGGTGAAAAATTTGGGATCCGCCGTCAATCTCTTGTTGATGTTCACCCGTGGTGGTTGCTGTACCGTGACCGCCGGACGCGTGGGCAGCTGAGCCGGAACTGTCTGTCGCAGCGGCGACTGGGCCTGAAATGTTGGACGTGGAGTAGACTGGGTGGAAGTAGTCGGACGCACTGGTGACTGAACCGCGTAGGCTGGACGCATAGATGACTGGCCAGCGTAGGTCGGACGCTGTGGCGACTGGACAGAGTAAGTCGGACGCATAGAGTTCGATACCGAGAGTGTCGGACGCACGGGCGATTGGGGCGGTACAGCCGGGCGTTGCGGTGATTGCGTCGGGGTGAACACCGCGCGGTTTGAGCCAGCTGACGGCGACCGGAGTGGTGAAAACACCGACGATGACCAGACAGATTCCACCTTGCTTCGCGCAGAGGAGGCGGCCATCGACTCTGAACTACTTCCCGCTCCTCCCCCTCGAATCATTTGTGTAGCCGCCTGCATCACCCCCAGCATGTCCATCTTGACGGAGACGGCAGTGTTGCGACGGTCAGGCGACGGCGAGAACAGGGAGGAGGTGCCCACCCGCATGATGCTGGTGGTGGGTCGGGGTGGCGAGGCGACGTGAAAGGGTGGACGGCACGACGATGGGAGCGTTGGCCTGGCTCGGGATGCCGCCACGGTCGTGCCGAGAGTCAGTTTGTTATTGGTGATGGCCGTTGTGGTTGTGGTTTTGGAGGTCACAGTGGTGGTGGCGGTAATGGTAGTGGTGGGTTTGGTCGGCGGGACCAGGATCTGGCGCAGCGTCTCCCAGGCAAAGTGCTCCTGCGCCAGCACCTTGTTGTTCGGTCGACTGGCCTTGAAGGGGGAGCGAACGTGCGGCACGTAGTCGGCGTCGTCTTTGGTGTCGCCGTTGCAGACAGGGTCCGGCTGCTTGGCCTTGCGGCGGGCGGGGTTGACGGCGGCGGCTGGTTTCTTCACTTTGACGCCTTCGCGTAGTTGCTTCAGGCGGCCTCTGGTGGGATACTCGGTCGAATCGCCCATCTAATTGGAACAGAAACAAAAAATCGAGATTTTAATTTCATACGTGTAGGTTTGCAAAAAAAAAATGTTTGTTTTCTCCTAGCGAGATATAATTGAAAAAGTAGGTGGTTTATCCTCGTGTCTCCATAGACACGAGGATGCAGTAATCCTGTAGTGCACTACGGTGATTTAAACAAAAAAATAAACAAAAAAAAATAAAGTTAAGAGAAAGTTTAAAGAAAAAATAAAGTTAAAGAATAAAAAAAGTTGTAAAATTGAAGATGATTACGCCACGGGAGTGAAAGCTCAGATTGAAATTATACAATCTCTCTATTCTGGAAAACAATATTCGACAATGATTCAACTATTTCAACTCCAGACAAGGGTTGAATCGTTATCGCATATTGATTGCCATAAAAAAATAGATTGTAAGATTTCAATCTAAGCTTTTAATTTCGTGCAATAATGAGCTTTAATTTTATTAAATGTGAGTGCACTCGTATATTTAATAGCCTAATTCTATCGAACACAACAATAGCATGAATCTGAATATTTTAGACTGTACAATGGGGCAAGTGTTTATAAAGCTGTGTTGTCCAAATTCAAAAGTCAAAGTAAAAAAAAAAATCAAGTCATTGTGATGTATTGAGATGCTAGATGCGTACCTGATCGAGCAGCTCCTGCGTGTCCACCTCGACTTTAGGTTCGATCTTGATGGCAGAGGGAGTGTCCGTGACAGAAGCAGCCGGCTTTCTCCGGTTCCTGGACCGCACACTGGCGGCGATGGAGCTATTCATTGGATCGTCCGCGGCGCGGCCACCGGCGATGCCATTGGTCGCGGCATCGTCGCCGCACGTCTTTTTGCCGTCCTCCTTGTCAGAGTCCCACTCGTCGTCGTACACCTAGAGAAAAATCGGAGCCATTTAGTTGATCACTTATGAAATAAAGCTACGCTTTAATAAACATTTATAATGAATTATAAATTTATATTTAAAAAATTGTAGCCAGCTGAGACAATTTATTGTCACTGCTGCCTACTGACGTGTATTGTAGCTGAATGATTAAATTTTTTTATGTAAATATTTTATTTTACTGGTCACTGTAGTGAATATCACTATTATTTTGGATCTACCATTCCGTAACGACAACTACCCACACTTCATAGGTCTGGTTTTAGAACCTACAACATGTAACTATCGCGTTTTTAGCAACTACAACGCATTCGCGCAAAAACGCAATCTCGTTCATCGTTTCTCGTCTTAGTTCAGCGAATTATCTTATTTGGGCGCCTTGTGTAATCTATGTTTCTACGCATGCATAACCTTAGATTATACACAATCGCATTGCTTATTTTTTAAATAATTATAGTAATGCCACACTAGATTTATAATGTTTTAGATAACGATTTAGATAACGTTTTAGATTTTTCGTATCCTCAGCATGTCCGCTATAAAGCCATTCATTTTTATATCCGACGGGCTAACCGGGAAGAACTCATTAATTAAACTTGTGCTGCAGAAAAACGAAGCAGAAGTATATCTCAATTCATACTGAATGGTGACGGTACATGCATGCACATAAATTAATGCACTTACAGCTAAAATACAAATTAAGTTTATTTGAAAAACAACATAATCAGCTCATTAGAAGATTTTGCCAGCTAAAAAGCAAATCCATTATTGACCTACAAAAAATATATCAAGTTCGCCAAATCTAGACCAATCGCTCACCTCGTCACGTTCGACGAAATCCTCGTACTCCTTGCGCAGTCTCACGCGCACCCGCTGAGCCGCCTTGTCCAGCTTGATCTCCCACGGCAGCAGCTCGGTCAGCAGGTTGGTGAGTCGCTCGTGAAGCTGCACCTCACACTTGACGCGCCGCGGCGGCTGCTGCCGAGTCTTGGCCCCGCGGGACCGCGACTTGGACGTCGTCGTAGCAGTGTCAGCCGCGGCTACCGCAGGAGGCACCACTGACTCCGCATCGAATCGCTGCATGAAATTCCGCAACGTCTCCAGACTGTCCACCACCAACTCGAAACGTCCGATATCCGACACCGGCGTCAGATCCACCCCCGTTTCGACCTCCGTCTCCGGCGAAATGGCTCCGTTCCGTCCAGATTTTTTGGATTTCGGCGCTTTTTCTCCATCATCATCGTCGGACGATTCCGACGCGGATTCGGACCCCGACTCCGATCCCGACTCGGTCAACGAAGGCGCGGACGACGACGTGACCGACGTCGACGGCACAGAGTCGGCCTTGCCGTCCCGGATCGTTCGTCCACTCTTGGTGGTCCGGGCCTCCTCCTTCACGATGGCCTGTACCCGCGCCATCGACAACCTCGCGCTACGACGTGTCAGCACCGGACTGGCCGGTAACGACTCAGGGGTGCAGGACCGCGATGGAGGCAGCGCCGTCTCCTCCACGATGGGGACGTCGTCCTCCTCCAGTTCGAGACCCCCCGACACATCACGCACAATCGCCGCCACCGTGGACAACTCGTCTTCCTCGACCTTCTGTTCCACAGTGACCACTTCCGGCCCGTCCACCTTTGCTGGAGCATCTCCGCCCGCCGCTGATGGACAGTCCACCTCCATGGCGACACACCCCTCCTCAGTCGCGGTGGTCGGAGGCTTATCTTCTTTGGCATCGCTGTTTTCCGCGGGAGTCTTTTCTCCAGAGATCTCGGTAATTATCGTGGCGGTGGCTGTATCAGTAACCTCCATCGGCGTCTCCGTCGGTGCTTCTTTGTCACCGTCGTCAGAGGTCGGAGGCTCCGGCTTCGTTTCGCTGGTCGTGACTTTGCCAGAAGAGGAGCTCTGGGCGTCAGTCGTCGGTTGGTCGGATCCGGTCGGCGCGGGTTTGGACGATTCCGCTGGGTCGCCCGACGTTGGTTCGTCGTTTTCCAGCTTCACCTTTTTGGTATTTGCGGTAACGTCCGGCTGCTCGAGAGGCTGAAGACGTAAAAATTAAAATATAATATAGAAACTAGAAATTAGTATATTAATTGACAAAAAGCCGCGTTTTGTTTAGAATCATTAGCAGATAGTTTTTGAGGTGTCAATTTCCAAACAGAACAAAAAAAAAATGAATGGGGAAAGAACCCGAAATATTATATGCCCAATGATAAAAATAACCATTCGCAAGAAATTTCAAAACTAAAATCATAATTTGTAGATACAGATGTATTTGTCTCTACATTAATCTAATGTTCATCTCTGGTTAAATCGATGTTTATGAGCACGATAAAAAAATTGCATCTATTCAGATTTGGCGATTTAATTTCTGTGCATCTGATGTTTGTGGGTTTTTTTTCCTTCGTGTGCTCATTACAATATATACCCGCAAGCAGCCTCTTTTTCGGGAGGCCAATGGCGGGGGATATAAACTGTATCGGCAAAAATTTATCAGAAATTTACTAAAAATTGAAGTGTGGCAATTCACAAGCGAAACGAAAAAGTAAATCGTAAACTCACCCGCTTCCTGTCCTTGTCGAAAACGGACATCCACAGTTTGGGCGAGGGCGGGGTGGTAACCGGCTTCTGCCGATAGATACGCAGATCCTGTCCGCAGAACTGTGGGAAGTGCAGGTACTTGTTGCCCTGAGCGTCGCTTCCCAACACGTACTCGCGCATGTCTTCGGCGATTTGCTCGTTCATGGTGTCCTGGACGGCCTTGTGGTTTTGCTGCAAAACACAATCAACGTTTATGGATCACTGATTCGACAAATAGTAACTACATGAACCAACCGGTATTTTACAAAGTGATTTATTCATCAACAGTTGGCTCACAGATATGTGAGGAAGCTACACACTAACCATTCACTGTGAAAGCGTTGAAACTCTCAGCTAAACTGATTTTCCAATAGAAAGAAAAATGGACACATGGTGACTACAACACACATGTTTCAATTCAATTGTCAACAGACCGATCGACATTGTACTATGCAATTTATTCGTCAAATGCTACTCAATGATCACTGATCCAGAGGATAAATAAACTGAGGCTTCGGTAGGAGCTGCCCTTTTGTAATTTGAGGAAAATTTAATTGACCCTCGTTTTAACTACATGTTGCTGCGGTGAAAACTAATTTAGAGGAAATACGCACTAATAATAATAATAGTACGATCCGTCCAGCCCAGTGGTTATTGCAACCGACTGCGGTCCGGCCGTCCCAGGTTCGATTCCCGGCCCTGGCTCACGTTTGTTCAACCATGGGGTACTGCAGAAAATGTGCCCATCACACATAGCTTAAGCAACACGAGATGTACAGAATTTACTCAAGTGATATTCACTAAAGTGGGGGAAATTTCACCTAAAAAAAAAACTAAAATACACTTCATTCATGGCGAAAGTGCAGCTGGTTTTTCTATAGAAGGAAACAATAGTCTTCTCGTTTCAAATTCAATAGGAAGTTCTTAACATAGCAAATTTGCATAACAATTAAATTGTCCCAATGAAAATACTTGTTCGCCAGCTCAAAGTCGGTCGGTGCAAACACCTACGGAAGAAGCAAGAACGGAATGACACCGCCGTCGTACTCACCATGATGTAATCGCAGAGCCCCTTGAGGCACCACACCCGCTGGTGAAACGTGAGCTCGTGGAACATGCGATCGTTGAGCGGATTCTCGGGGCCCAAGACCCGAAAGAACTCCGCCTCGATGCCAAGTTGCTGGAAAACCTAGCGCGAACAAAGGAGATACAACGAATGTCAAAATTGGATACGACGGTAAAAATGACGATCAAACTGGGGCGGCTGCCGCTCCCAAGAGGACCGTGCGATACCTGGAGCACGAGAACTATCGCCCAGTTGGCTTGCAGTGTTATCAGCAGCCTTTTCGTCATAACGCCACTCTAATTCTAGAACTCATCTTGAATGCTTGTATTCTGATATCATCGTCATTTATTACTGTTGTATCTAAATCCCTCGACATCGAATAAATATTCAAAGTGAAGAAGTTTCCGAGTCCGTAAATTAAGTGTCTCCAAAACCAAAGCGAAGAATAATCCACCGAAGTAGAAAAGTAGACAGGAGGTGACGTACCAGATCGCCTCGATAGTCCCGGGCCTGGCAGATCTTGTACCACGATTGAATCCGGTTTTGCAAGCGATTGTTCCAGACCCTGTATGGCATAGCCGGCTTCTTGTCCAAGCTGTAAAAATGCAAGATTATTTTAATTACGCGTTACATACCCAATTGATTTTTCTTTTTTTTTTTTTAAATGGTAGCATAATACGTACATAATGTTGATTTTTTGTGCAGTTATTGTGATATTTGAGATTATTTTATTGTCTTAAAACATCAACAACTCTTCTTGATGTTTTTGTATTTTATTTAAACGAAAAACAGCAGACAAAATGCGTACAGATATTTAATTAAACCAACAATTTTTAAATCATGGTCGCAGTTATTGTGATAAAAAGTTGTTCATGAATCCGAGTAACAATTTAAACGATTTGCAACCAAGAAAACTTGTAAGTATTCAGTAACATAGAAAATTGTAAAGATTGCAAAAAAAATCTGAGTAAGTTGTAAGCAACTTATGGGAAGGGAAAGGCTATTCGCAAAACCAGAATGGAGAGCACTTACTTCGCACGCATCTGTGGGTTACTGAGAAGTGACGTCATCACTTTAGGCAGCAGTGAGCTAGCGCGGGGCATCAGCAGCATTCGCTCCAGCTCAAACTGCGATACCTCGGGCATGTTCAGCGTCGTTTGGCACAGATAGAGAAAATGCCCGATCAGCGGTAGCTAAAGAAACGTTTTACAAAATATGAAATCGTTTAATGTCAAATAAAAGTTTAAAAAAAGTTAAATAAAAACATTGACTGAGGCGAGTTTTTCTCTCGTTCACTGAGCTGAACAAACTTCAAAAAAATTAGCCGTACCTCCCACATGGCTCGCATCTGTTCCTTGGATTCGCCGAGCAGCACCGTATTCTCCCAATCCACCGTCTCCTTCACTTTCTCCTCCTTCTCCATCTTGCGCTCCTCCGTTTGTTTCTTGCGCAACTCCTTGTCGCGAAACGACTTCTCGTGTCGCACCCTGTTCAGCAGCACCGACACGTAATCCACAGTTTGACGCGTGCAGCGACGTCTGACGGCTGATGATTGAATTGGGAAAAATTAAAAAAAAATAGAGCATCAAAATTAATAGGGGCGTATGGAAGAATCTAGGACGTTTCCTCCTCCTGGTTTTGCAAAATTCAAGCGAAACAATCAACCAAAGTCGCAATTGGTAGTACAGTAAAATTTAAATTTAAAACGAGATAAATATATGATATCCAACTAAATTAATATATTATAACATTTTTATTATTATTATTATTCGTGTCTCTTTGGAGATATGTGAAGGGCAGGGAAGGGAAGGGAAGAGGGATGCAGCTGGAATAGCCAGACTGCAGGATCCACCCCTAAGCTCTGGACTCCCTAATGGAAGCTCAGGGGTGGCGCCAGTACCACAGGCTAACGAATAAACGAAAGCCTGCGCCGGCCGCCTCATTTTCGAATTCTAATTACAATTACAATTTCTACCAGCAAGCAACCCTTGAAGGAATCTATCGCGGGGGTCAAATGACAGTTCAATACTAAGATACAATTTTTTTTTTTTACTATTTTCCCCCTCTGTAGCGATCGAGGAATATCTTCGAATCGCATTGCTGTAAATATTTTACATCCTCCATTCCGTGAAACTGATCCGAATAAAATTAACTGCTACGTGTAAAAACAAATCTGATGTCGGAATTGTTTAGGAATGAAAACAAGAATTTGTTGAAACGATGGTGGTGTAAAAAATGTACCAGAGACAGACGTATTTTCGAAAATGTAAGAAACAGATGTAAGAATGAAAAATACTGAATAAATAAATAAAATTAGTAAAATAAAGTCCGATAGTGAAGAGACTTTTAATTTGTCAGGTACAGAGGAAGGTGTGTACCCGAGAGATTAAAAGTGTCTTAGCTATCGGACTTTATTTTACAGGTTTCATTATTTAATCAGTATTTTTCATTTAGGAGTTTGTGCATTGGTTATGAAAGAAATGCAAGCATAAAACACCAATAGAGATAAAAGTTGCTCCGCTTACCCATTCCAGCTGGCTCTTCGTTCGGCTGACCCGACGTAGTTTCCAGAGTGGTTTTGTCGCGAATCTCCCTGAAAATGCAAAGCGAATCGCTCAAGCAAACAACTTTTGATCGCCCAGTCTCAAAGGTTCGTTCCGATCGGTCGAACTTTAAGCGTCATTCGGAGTAACAAATTAACTCTTACCTGGGTAGCAGGGCCAGCTTCTGTTCGAGCATCTGTTCCAGCTTGAGCGCTTTCTTGGCGAACGCGTGATCGGGGCCGTAGTAGCGGTAGCAGTTCTCGAGGATCAGACGGACGTCGGCGACAAACTCGGTGATAGTCTCGTACTTGTTGCCCAGAAGAAGTTCTTTCACTGCAAGACGAAAAGCGCACATTTTAATTGCTCACCCGACCAAAATTCTACACAAAACATTATCTTAATCCTTAACTCGTAATTGGTAAAAATGTGCCCCTTACAGCACACGAGGGGTACAGAATATCCTGTGGTGATATTCACTACAGTGATCAAGAATTAAAAAAGGAAAAAAAAGGGAAGCCATTTGGCAATCAGACGCAATTTGACCCACTTTCGAATTTAACTAGTCTTTTAAAACCACTTTGGCACACAAGAGGCAATTCAGACGAAACAATCCTAAAGGGAAATTCATTAACACGTTCAAATCTTTGTGTCTATGACCGTTACAGTAGAATTAATTTTCATAAAAGTTCGTAACCTGTATATTTACACCTGAACTAGGAGAACACTGGAATGAAGATGATTGGGGTGATATATTCGAAACATTTTTTTAAAATCATCGTAGTGCTAATCACTACAGGATTACTGCACCCTCGAGTCTCTAATTAGATATGTAAGGGACAAGGAAGGGTAGGGAAAGGGAATGGCAGCTGGTATAGCCAAGCTGCAGGATCCACCCCTAAACTCTGAACTCCCTAATGGAAGCTCAGGGGTGACACCAGTACCGCGGCTCGTCGAATAAACGAGAGCCTCTGCCGGGAATCGAA
>JAUJYS010002799.1:0-14117 GCA_033995665.1 Melogona broelemanni | reverse complement strand
TTTACTGTCTGATTTTGTAATGAAAGTGGCGGAGTCCAGGATGGTTTGGTTGTTGTAAATGGAGAACAGAAGTTGGACTTAAGAAGAAGACTTACGGTCTAAGTCCGCTCGCTCGTCAGAGAAAATGTTCTCGTAAAGTGTAATTCAGCCGAAATACCTTACTAGGTTTCAAATGGTAGAAACACTGTGTATCAATTTTATGACCAGAGGTTAAAGTGAAATTTTGACATGATTGGATAATCACGGGCAATTCCTCTGAAGGGCTAGTCAATCATCAAATTTCAACAGGATTTTAGCCAACTAAAAGCTTGTATGAGAAGTTAAAGTATGGCCCAGTCAGAGCCAAAAGCATAGTCAAACACTGTTAGTCCATTTGCCACTCGCCCCTTTGGTAATTTACAGCCATAGGTCCTAGTTGAGCCCATTACAGATTCGCTATGTCAAACGAATTTTTAACTCGTTGCAGCGGCTAATTCTCACCTTTTTAATATACCTAATGACCCAAAGGGGCTAGTCTTCAATCACACAGCTGTTTCTACATTTTTAGGTTTTTTTAGGTTTCCATTTTTTGTTAAAATTTAAAAAAATTAATCAATCGGCGCTTCCAAACCTTTAACGGTCGTGAACACATTCCAAACAATTTAATAACTTTCGACATTTAAATGTGCGTGTTCAATTTTCGCGTTTATACATTTTGTGCTCTAATACAACAATGCAATAAATAGATGAACGCGCCCACTATCTACATACATCTTTTACAGTGCGCAAACTATTAGTTTATATAGATGTCGCTGCAGACGCTTTGGTTTCCACGGCAACAGATGTGTTTATGCATTTTTGGCAGTAATGGCCGTGTACACTGTTCACTCCGTCCCTGTGTTGACACATTATAGAACTTACATATGCTCAAAATCGTCTTTAATATTCATTGTTTGCACGCTGTTAACATTCATAGCACCTCTCCTGATTGCGTACAGAAGCGAAGGTAAAGCGATAAATTGCTGTAGAACAGAAATTTAACGCCACAGTTGGGATGATTGCATAAACATACATGACTGGCCTATGATAAGGAAACAGTTTTTCGGATTACAGCTTCATGTGTTTGACCTTATTGTAATGTAAAGTGACGCCCAGCTTGTGGCTACTTGCGATTTGTTGACATTTATTTAAAACTTCACTTTGTATGTCAGTCTGACGGTGAATCGTCGATTCATCGTTACCTCTGTTCTCAGATAATCTTTGCCAAACAAATATGAATACAATTTTATGACAAGCTATTCTTGATATACTCGAATATATTTAAAATATATATGCAATATGGCATTAATTTTATATAATTTCGACAGGGTTTTGGAAGAAAACTGACTATTATTTGGAGCAACCAGATGTCCACTTCAAAAAGGAATTTATTGTGATATTGGAAATGACCAGAGAAAATGATTTTGTTGTTTGGAGTTCATATCCTAATTTTAATCAGCTGATGGAAGGGCATCTTCAAATTCCAGTTGTAAAAGTAGGTAACCAGTTGCACATAGACTACTAAGAACTTTACTAAGTTTATTAGTGCGTTCACTAATGTCAAGTTTTTTATAGTTTCGCGAGGACGACACAAACAGAGATGGCATTTTCGATGTACTGGATATATCTTTACAGTTCTTCTTGAGCTCGCAATCGGTGCAATCTGTAACACTTCTTTTGTTTTTCGACTATCAACTTTCGGTAAGTCCAGTTCGTATATCAATCACGCCTTAAACGATGCCAATCAGAATTTCAAACGTTTTTTCTTTGTATGTTTTGTAGAAATTTTGTCGCTTGGAAATGGAAAGTATGGCATACATTCAGGGAAGTTCGCCAATTGATGGGCTCCAGTTCAGAATTATTGGCGATTTGTCCTTGGAGCAGAGGGTTCCACTTCCTCACGCAGGAGTCGATACGCAATACAATGTAAATTGGATAATTCTTTAGTTACTTAACGTGTATATGAATTTTCAATAACTGTAAGAATCGTCGATGAAGTTGATTTCTAAATCTCGTCTTTAGGCGTCCATAATCAACAGTAACAGCATATACGCCAGAGACTATGATTTGGGAGACATACTAAAGTCTTACTCCGATCGAAATGGCAAGTTTCTAATAATTTATTGAAATGTTACTTGTGGGTATCCGGTAACGCTACTATGCTGTATATTGTAGACGTAAAAAAAAATGTCCCCCTCTTTTTATTTTAAGTTACAACAATTTTGAAAAATGTCTACCCCGTATGGAAGACTGTTAGAGGGTCCGACCAGCCGTTTACAATCAACGCCACTATACGTTATCCAGGACAGGTAATTCTATATCCTTTTTTTTTTTACAAAAACAATAAAATAACGAACGGTTGTATTTAGAATTATTGTTGCTAATGTTAATCAAAATGTTGATTATTTTGACTCTTGACGATCCTTAATCGAAATATACATACAACACCGGGTTTTGGCAACTCATGAAATGGGCCTGGATTCAATATTTTTCTTTCCTACTGATTTTCATCTATTTATTTTTCGCCATCAAGACGTTCATCTTTCAAAACCAGATCATCCCCACCATGATACAACGACCAATTAAATCTCATTCATCATGATTCCTCACAAGCAAAAAATGACTCATTTTTTTGCTTTTTGTACAATGAAAACATTGAAAGATGCAAAATATCACTTCAATATGTTATTTTTAAAAAATTGGCGTGATTATTTTCAAAGCTACGTAATTACGAAACGCTCAAACGAAAATGTCAATTAAACAGATACCGGTAGTACGCGATTGTCTTTCAAAACAATAATTTCTCTTGGGTACCCGTCTAATTCCACAAACAGGTACCGGTAGTCGTATTTACCGCTATCATCCTATAAAAGAAACATATTTTTTTTTTACTTTTTCAACGCATCATAACTTAAATATTCGGAGAAGGTCAGGCTATTTTGATAACTGAAAATTATTGATTATGGAGAGCGAAGGGGGTAGAAATATTTTTTTAATTAATGGCCATTTTCCTAGCAAGATCATTTCTATTTAAAATATAGCACTAAAAATAGTAATAGTTAGTATATATTTGTTAAAATATTTTAAAAAAAATTATAAAATGTATTTGTATATAAATACTAAAAAAATTCGAACCTGTTTAACTTCCAATTGCACTGTTCCTTTTCTTCGACTTCCTTCGATATAAAATTTCATCCTCATACACTTTACGTCGTCTTGCAAGTATTCCATGTGGCTGTAAATTTTCAAACAATCAAAAGTTAAAACAAGTTATTTTAGCCTACAGATCACATCTGCTTCACAACAATTGTTCTATTACAACTACTGTAACAAAGGTTGAGAAATACAGCAAATGTCTGTTTTTGGATTGTTGACTTTGCAAAAAACTTGCCTCACATGACGCCGGCGGCCTCGGCTGGACAATTCTCCATAGCCTTTCATCGGTTCGCCCACAGCATCCACAATCTTAAAAATTACATACACCCGTTTAACGCTTATTGTACACAAGGCTTATTGTTAACAATTGCACCGGATCTTTTTTTTTTTAAATCACTGTCTTACTCTGGGATTATTCTTGCACTCTTTAAAGGCACTAGTGTAGACTCCGTTAGGACTTTGGCTCGAAAGCAATTCCCTGAAAATGTAATATCCGATGACGCCTTTAAAAGAGATTAAAACAAACATCGCATTAAACTCACAAAAATATCCTTTTCCTGTACCGCGAATGCAAAAACTGACAAGTATGAAAATGTGAACGAAAGTGAATCGACATTGAAGGGGCATTTCATCACAAGACTACAGCTTCAACAACTTTCTTTCAAGCAACTACTAACCCGTAATGCCAACTCCAACGACTATGATGCCACCGTAGTACACGTCTTTGGTAGCCTCTTTCACTGCAATTGCCCAAATAAAATACGCAATTGAATGCACATTCGAGAAGACGCAAGATAAAAACAACTCAAATTAAGGATCGCTTAGTGTGTAGATACCTTTTTCACCTATGGTAACTTGACCTTGACCTTGTGCGACCTTGGATAGTCCGCTCTGACGATTAGACCCGTCATTGGAAGTATTACCGGTGTCTGGCTTCGACGCTGACATGTGGCGAAGAGGTGGCCTTTCATTTTGGTATTGTGAGGGTGGCCAGATGTGCCGACCACCGTTAACCACAGCTGTACGATAATTTAGCAATGACAACATTGTAATTTGGTTGAGGACATAGTGACAAATAAGGGAATTGACAGCAAGACACACAAATCTTACCGATAGTACAATTTTTGCCTTTGACAAGTCTCGAGCAAAGGAGAAGTGAGTTGAGACTGACCATACTTTCAAACGCTTTAGCAGCTTGTATTTCGCAGAAAGAATGTTTCAATAAGCTGGAACGTTTAGATAGCTTGATGCCAACTGTCGTTCACCACTTCATAACAAAAGTGCCACTTTTTTGTTGGAATTTGTTTCCTACAAAAACGCGGAGAATCGGATAACTTTCTGAAATCGACACTTTTTGGCAAGCAGACGACGGATTTTGCGCCAATGGTTATGATGCAGATCAACATTTCCAAAATAAATATTTTAAATAAATTTTATAAATATCATTTCATAATAAAATATATTTTATAATATATAATATTTAAAGTAGTACATTTTACTTCTTTTTGAATTTACAATTGTATAATCAATTTACCAAAAACGTAAAAATATATTTTTTAATAATTGGGATAGGTTGCGCTGTCACGCGGAAAAATAAAATGGCAGCCCCCAGTTCAATTAAGGAGACGTAAACAAATCATCGACGAATGAGGCCAATTTTATCGTTGGGCGAATGCCAATCATTGTTCTGTCTCGAACAAATAAAAGCGCACAACAGCGTTTGACGTAAGCTATCACATCCAATAGTTTTGACTTCTGGTAGTTTTGTTACAGCTGGTAAACGGCTGGGTTCGTTTGCCACAACCACATCTAAGGGCGTGACGTGTCAGTTGTGCAGTGCTAGTGGTTGTGACAGAGCGCACATGATAATGAAATCGAATCAGTAGTTGTCCAGTTGTATTCAATTATTCAATCGTACCGTAACTATTGAGCTGCGCAACTATTTGATCAAAAGATCAAGTCAGTTTTAAGTGTAAAAAGGTATTCAATTTGTTTATCATGCACTTCGTGTAAGCAACATCTAGCTCAGATGTTTACACGTATTCTTTTTCATTTGCTCAGCTGCGTGAATTTAATTTTCTGTTTAGGAAGGTTAGCGAATGTGATGGCCGAAATGTTGTTCATAAATATTCTGATTAGATATGCATATATACCATCAAAAGCGAGTTATAAATACATAAACATAATTATTCTCGAAATTTTGCTGTCATAGGGATACAAATATTTTCGAGAGTTCCATGTGCACGAAAGCAAAATAAATCATGAGATGCACATAAGGTACACAATTTTGCAGTCATTTTTATACAAATCATTTCATCATGCACTATTTTTTCCACGTAAATGTTTGTCGGTGTATTGGCATTTGGAATTTTGGTTACATGCTAAATAGTCCTTCTATTTTCAGAATATTTAATATCGCAACATTTGACGTAGTAAACCAGAATGCGGCAACTTAAAGGCGGTAAAACCAAGGAATCTCGCAAGGAGAAGAGGGAGCGTCGTATGGACAATCTCAAAGCCAAGCAGCAGTTTCTCACTTACGGCGTTCCAGTCATAATTGTGGTGGTTGTTCTCCTTATCGCCTACGTCTACGTCAAGTCGAGACCTAAGATGAATCCATAGACTGGTGCGGACTATTAAGTAATCAATCTCGGAGAAACATCACTCCTGACACGTCAATAGAATCGACAAAGCGGAATCAACGGTGCGAGCATTTTTTTTTTACGTCTATGCAAACAAACGAAAATACATTCCAAGTGTATTATTGATGAACGGATTCCATGTTTACCTCCAACATATATATTTTGTTAATGATCGCCAAATTTGATAATATTTTTTAACTGTTGTTTAAAGTAAAATAAAGATAATATACCGTTGAAAGAAGAAAATGTTTCTTTTTTACAATCTCATGAGTGTAGTTCTTAAACTATGGAAATGTCTTCTAATCTTAATTGTTAAACCGTGTAGACAATGTTTACATACATTTCTACAATCTTTTCCTATCACAGTAAATATTTTTCAATTGTTCCAATCGCAAACAAAGAGACATTCCAGATTAATTCCGTATTTACTTACCGAAAAGCACTAATACGCACCTGGACCAAAATAGCCAATAATTGCTTATTTCAACATTTATAAAATCTCAACATTTACACAATTTGCAGATATGGGAAAAAAAGATGCTTAACTATCGTATTGTAATAATTTACCATACTAAAATCCTTGATGAAATCAATTTAATTCATCAGCATTTTGGTAGTTTTAAAAAATGGAGACTTTTGCGACGCATTCATAGATTCAAACGAAATATTTATTTCACTTTGATGCTGACATGCAACGCTTCAACAATAGGTGGAACTAGGAATGCGTTCAACTTCAATTACAATCTTACTCCGCAGATGAAGGGTCACCAAGAATTCATTTTGTGAAAATACGTAAATGTTGACCCAACACGAAAACACCAATTCGATCGGTGAAATATAATATATTTACACATCACATAAAACAAGCGTAACATATAAATGTGATGACAACCAACGCACGTTCAAATAACATTAGCAACGACACGAAATCGACCATCAACACATCTCAAGTAAGAGAATCATTCAATCCATTTTTCCTGCACAATTCGCCATAAGAAATAATAATAAAAAACATTTTAAACCTACCCCCTCCCCCCGGTTCTAACGAAACAAGGTCGCCATTTCATCATTTTGCAATCCTAGTTACCAAACAAATTTGTTACCCTCACAAAAACAAATCCCCAACAATAGTTCGCGGGTTACACAAGAGATAACGGATACTTTGGCATTATGAAAATTAATAACGATGACAACAATCTTGAGATACTTCAAGTAAAAATATTGGTATGGAATAATTGGGTATTGGAGGGGGAGAAAGGAAGCAGATTGGAAATTTCCCAATGCAAAATAAGATACTAAAATTATGTCAATCTGCATTGACGATAAAGATATACGGAAAAGTATATTTTATATTTCGCTCTATATCCCTGGGGAACTTTGGGCTTCGTCGGACGGGGAAGGAAGGAGACACAATCCTTGGGTCAGAAAATTTACCGCACACTAATTCATTGGTCTTTATTATAGAGGGGAAGCCCCTCACCATTTATCCGTGACTTGGTTGGGGGGATGATGGAAAGCGATCAAGCCATGGGACTTACAAATGAAATCTTCCACTCGAAGGGATGTATACAAGGAGAGCGGGAGGTGACTATGGATGCAAAGGCAGACGACGGCAAACTTGCAATGACGAAAATGCTCTCAGGAGAGCTTTGTGCAAAACAATGAATGAAATAATATTCTGTTATCTAAATATGGCCACGGGTAATGTAATATTACTATTTTTTCTCCTCTACAAAAACTTATTTTTAACCCGAGTTGTACACATGCATATTTACAGGCTGGCACACGCACGATCCAAATGTCTGTCGTGGGTTCACAGCGAGTTCAGGTAAGGTCAACGGACCCCGTTTAACCACGCGAGCGTTCTTCCCTAATGGTTCCATTTCGAGGGAGGCGACGTTAAAATAATATAGCTCCCGCAACACTTAAATCAGGCGACCACATTTTTGCTACTGTACCAAAAACATAATTCTTCTTGGCAGATACGCGAATTTTGATTTTTAAAAACGAGTCCAGCGATTGATTCGCGCTCAACGCGAAACAAATTTCGAAATGTTCAGTCTAAAAAAATCACACCCTCCGACAGAAAAAAGAGCTTGGCGTATTTAATATTCCATTAGAAAAATTGTCGACACGAATTATTTAATGTAATGTACAAAATATTAACGACTCTTAAGGGATTTTAGGAATTGGGATTAAAGATGGACCCAATGTTAACATCTTCAGACGTAGTTCATTAAGACTATATTCAGCTCGCTCGTAAAATTAAAAATAAACACTCTTCATATTTCGACTAAATAATGCCCAAGCATGGTTACTGCAACGTCCACTACCTACTTAAGAAATACGCTAGTCTGGCCACGCCGAAAGCAAGCGACCAACTGCGGGATAATATTTTTTGGCCAAATAGATTTGATACTCGCGTTGGTAAAAAAAGGGGGGGGGGGGGCGACACCTCTGTAACGTAATTTGGCGCCGCTATACCAATCAATCTAAATAGAGTCTAAGAAATGAAGAGCTGCAAAAAACTGCGCTCAAGACAATTTATGTTCAACAAACACTCTCGGCACTTCTGTGGTCGGTTTCTCAAAGGCTTTATTGGTGACGCCGAATATCCCTGATCGAGCGCTAAAGAACAAAACCCGCAAATCGATCGGACACTCCCGCACTCGACAATTTTGGACGACGCCATTTAATCATACTTTTTAAAAAAACGAAAAATTCCACCACGCGCAAATCGACGTTAACCACGAGAATTCGTAGCAGATATGGTCCCAAACAAGATGGCCAGAGATTTTGCTGCTCGGTTTTAGGTCCTTCGGAACGACATCCGAAACCGATAATTTTGTAAGAAAAACAAAGCTTCCCAAAAAATGGGAACTAGCGAAATGAACGGCGGTGTCGCAGCCAGATCCAGTGGTGCCAGATACCAACGAGAATCAGGATATATCGCGACCGACGAACAGATCCAAGTCGTACAAATTCCAAAAAGTACCAAATGGCAATGTCGCCACCAGGTTGATCCGCCAAAACCACGGTCGTCCCAATCCTGTAGGTGGCGGAACTGACCGGCTGGTTCTCCCGTCAAACTGCCGGCGTTGACGAAAACCCCAGTTATTCAGCCATGGCCACCGTGTCGTTGAAATCGTCGTCGTCATCCTCCAAGAGGGCTGGGTCATCCTCCGAGTCGCTGCCCGAGAAGTCGTCGTCCTCGTCGGAGGTGGTGGGCACCTCGTGCCGCGAGGAGGGCACCCGGTCCGAGCCCGAGGCCACGCTGGACTGGCGGGACAGGCGGCGGGCGCTGCCGCTCACGCTGCTCACCTCGGCGGCGCCCAGCAGCAGCAGGTCCATGTCGTCGGAGACCTCGCTGGAGCCGGCGATGCCGCTGGAAGACGAGCCACCATGCACCTGGATGCCACTGGGCCCGGCCACGATGGATGAGTTGCGGGCATGCCGCGCGGCGCCCTTGGACATTTCTGCGGGAGAACAAAATTAAAGGCAGAAACAAATCAAATGTCGAAAAATAGGATATTTATCAATTTAAAAAAAAATTGTCATGAAATAAATTCTGATGGGAAGTGAAAATTTCAAAAATGTAAATTATATTTTCCAGGCAATAAAAATGTTGCTAAAATGGTCAGATTGTTTGACTACAAAATGGAAAACAAATTGAACTACTAATCACTACCGGAAACTAAAAATAGGATAATGCCAATAGCAAAACATTTATACAGGTAGCACAAACCGTCAAAGTAAATGAAAATGTGAAAACAAATAATTGGGCGTTTATTTCAGTTAACTAAATTTTTGCTAAAATAGTTGTAAACTTGACAGCAATTGGCTCAAAACTACACAAAGTGAAATATGTCAGAAATTATAAATTGGTCTACGGTCTACTGTATGTACTTAATGTTTCTTCTAGGTATCAAAATTGTATCGAGCGTCTGCAAGGCAGATTAATCAAGATTTTCACTACTCGGTTGATCTATAGCTTAAATTTATAGGCTAATTGAATGGAAGACTGGTACTCACGAGCTACGTAGTCGCGCAGCGCCTTGGGTACCATCTCCTTGGCGCGTTCCACGTCTTCTGGACTGCACTGGCCCTTCTCCAGCGCGAAAGTCATGCCCATCCGTTTCATCACCTCAATGTCGTCGTGGATTTCGAACGTGTTGTCAAAGTTGAACAAATATTCCGTTCTGGAAAAGGTGGAGGGGCATTCAAATCGGTTGTTACATAGCGAGACATACATACATACATACAATCAACAGACCTACTCTGTAAAAACAATTTCGAGTTTTCTGTTGAACCTAATGCAACTTTACACTGTAAATCTAAAGTAACTTTGAAAGAATCTGTCACATGTGTAGAACAGTATTATTTCGTATACGACGATGAGGACGCAAGTCGTTCTCGAAAATTTCGCCGAGAAAAAATGTGAGTAAATCATTTCATTTGTCACTACGTAAATTAAAGTTTTTTACCATGTAAAACTCAACGAACGTCCACAACGCGTGATTTATTCCAGTCACAAAATTATGTGCAGCCATAACACCAGTGAGTTACACGTCAAACCCAGTCTGAACTTAATTTCTACATATCTTCAAACGTATGAAATTAATAAGATTGTGGTAACTACATTCCGTCATGTGTCAGTAAAATTAAGTAAAATAACTCACTTGTCGTTGGATATGCTGCAATCGATGATTGTGTTCTTGCTCGTATTAATGACTATGAAGGGAAGGTGAATGGTCGAGTTGGGTGTAGGACAACCTTGAGTCTTCTCGTTTTGCTTATTTCTTTGTACTAGGTTCTTGTAGGCAATTTGCTAAAAGAGAAAATAAAAATATTTAATAAGAGTCTCGATTCATGAAATATAAGCAAACCGTCAGGCGACAGCCCTCGTTCAACAATGTCACAACTAGAAATGCACACATAACTATAATTAGAAAACGATAACTTGTAGCAATGTAGTATGTTGTGTCCCTCGCGTCGTCTCCGGAACCCGACCATCGATCCCCCGACACCAGGTGCTTCAGGTGAATGCAGAGTTGGTTTGCCATTGCATTCCCCGCGCACTATTTACAATTTGAAGTCGAAAACCCGCAGTACCATAAGCCAATCGAACAATCGACTACACCGGGAATCGCACCCAGATCTGCTGATCGGTGATCGAGCACGTTCACCACTCGGCCAGATAGTACGTACCATAGGACAATTTATTTGCGAACTACCATACAACCATACCAAATTAGGTGATTACTTCCCACAAAAAGAGAGAAACGTCTCTGCGTTTGCCACAGCGCGCGCGCCCATACACACCTGCAGGATGAGCTCGTGCAACTGCTGCGTCTTGATTCGAATGCGCTCGGCGCGCTTGTGCTTTTCGTGCTCCAGCCGGCTGCACTCCTGCGCCGAGTTGGTGGGCAACCCCAGCCAGCGAATCTCCTTCTTCTCCTTGCTGATGATGTTCATGGCCATTAGAACATTGAGCGCGTCGTACACACGACGCCGAATGTTCTTCTGGTCATAGGCCTGATCAGTGGGCGACATGCTACGCTGCGGGTCGCTGAACTCGGCTACCAACTCGTCGGCCACCTCGTTGTACGACGTCACCCCTTTCTTCTGCACTTTCTCGCACACCTTCATCGAGAAGTGACGCAGGCCTTTGCCTTTCTCGCCCTTACGGCTTCGCTTGCCAGTGTTGCTGCGATTTGAGGAAATTAGGAGAAAAAAAAAAAGACGGCACTGGGTCAAGCAGTAAAAGAGATCTTAACAGACTTTCAATTGAGAAGTAATATTATTGGTGTATAAAATTGAATGTAAGCAATGAATTGTGCTTTATAACAATTAAACTGAAATGGCCAAATTTGTCGAAAAGAAAACAGCATAAGAACACAAAATACCATATTGTAAGGCGACAGAATGAAATTCCTATTCTTTCATTCAGATTTGAATTAAACCATCAACCATGTAAAAATAGTACACATCTGCCATTTCAGTATCATATTGCTTTGGCAATGTCTGAGAAGCACGACTTTTATTTAAATTTAAAATTTTACTAACGGGTCCGCGTCGGGAGTTTAACCCAGGGTCACCGCATAGCAACTGGAAGCAATACCGACTGGGGTACTTATAAAATGAAGAAATTTTTTACGACTGGGTTACGACGATAAACTCGTCGAAGCCCAGTTTTTCAAAATCTTTAAAGATAAGAACCTTGTGTGAGCGGTCGTACATTTCTGTCCATAACTAGCTACAAGAACGTGAGGGGATGCAAGTTTGACCGGTGGGAGACACTTACCAGTCCGAGTAGTCCATCTCGCGCAAGTCGTTGATGCGCTTGGTCGACCACGCGCTGTTAGCTTGCTCGGCGGCGGGGGCGGAGACCGGAGAGGCCTGCGCGTGCGGAGTCCGGGGGCTGGCGGCGATACTGACCACTCGCTGAGGCGGACTCAGGATCTAAAATAAGTAAAATAAGGTTACTTATAAATCCTTGGAGAACTACAGGCAACACCATTGCGAACAGTATCGGCGGACCACAACTACGAAAAATTCAAAGACACACATCAGGGAGTCATACTAAGAAACAATTGCAAGCACCATTCCATAATGCCACACCAGAGGAGTACAAATTATCCTGTAGTGCTACAAAATCTCACTACAGGACAATAAAGGTGCAAAATCTCACTACAGTGATCAGGAAAAAATCAAATAATACTGAAATGTACATTTGTGTTGGCAAGAAAACTAAAATTATATCTTGTCGCTGCTGCATCAGTGGTACGTGAAAAAAGCTTACGTAGATTTACACAGAACAAAATTTCAAATATTTCGTCTTGCATTGCTTGGAAACAAAAACCATGCAAGACGTCCTAGAAATCATACTACATGCTATCAATATGAGACGTTTTAAAAATCATTATTCTACGTGTTCATTAACTTTTAATTTGTTAAAAAATTACGGTATTTACAAGCCTCTTCATACAATTAATTAGTACCGAAACGTGCGTCACACATTAACCCAACTCACCATGGGTGAACTGCCAGCGTGCGAGGGCTTGGGGAGGATCGACGTCTCAGACTTGAACGGAGACATCTTGGGGGCGACCCCCGTGTTGACCAACGTTCCAGTGACCACATGTGACGCGCCTGCAAAAAAATAATAAACACAAATCATTACTCGATTTGTCGGGAGAATACGATGTCTCAGTTACAAGGCAATTTTTTTTAGTTACAAATCAATATCTCAGTTACGAAACTATGTCATGAGTTGCCATACAGCCACACCACGATTTGCAGCAACACAACAAGAATATCTATCAAGTTTAGGAGTTGCTGAGGAAACCCCTCCGCTAGTTTCAGAATTTCAATTGGAATACTCCATCGGCATCTTTCGTACAGTTTAAACGTACAGTTGAATGCATTAAATTCTCGATTCACAAGCCACCGAATTTTCTCGTAGGATCCCCCATTCCACTATTAATACAAACTATCCACAAGTTTTGGGTAATATTGTTAAACGTGACAATTACGGTCGCCCAACTGTTGCACGGTAACAAGTGACAGCCACAATTAGCAGGTGACGGGCGTGACCAGACAAAGTAGTCCGTGACCACGACTGTAACGTCTCGGGACAGACACCGGAGCCCCGCGGACGCCAGTTCCCACGCCCGTTCGGCCCCAACCCAACCTAGCACCAGAGTGGCGGTGGTCCAACAACCCAACAACGGTGAGATCGAGGATCGACCGGGGGACAGTCTGATCGATCCAGACACCTAAACGGCACACCGTGTGTGTGTCTGGCGTTGTATCCGCCGTTGCGGGCTTGATCTCGGCCAGCTCTATCTCTCTCTCGTCCGCTCATTATGCATGCGAAACCGGCGCTAATTAACTCCCGACCAATTATAGTCTGCAGTTTTGCGTGTTCGCCATCGGGTGGTAGTGGTTGAGGAGGGCGGAGGGTCAGTTCGGATCGTAAATACATCCACAAGTAGACAACAGTCTCGCACCAAAAAAAGTCGATTTTTCCATGTTCCAATGACTTGATCGATGGATAGAAATCATCGAAATATATAAAACCAGATGACATAGTAGCACGAAACATGGACTGTGTTTACAGGAAACCTTTTCTCCATATCCTTTTTTGTACAACGGATGTGGCCACCAGGTGGCAGCCAGGTCCATAAGTAGTCGCTCTCAGTGCCACCACATTCCCATTAACAGTCATCGTTGATTATCAACAACGTTTAATTTTAATGAGAAGTAAATAATGGGAGTTCGTGGTAGATAGTGCACGAC
>JAUJYS010002798.1:0-14117 GCA_033995665.1 Melogona broelemanni | reverse complement strand
GGGTACACCGCAATTGTAAAATGGTAACGACCGTACAGTTCGCCCACCACCGAGCGACAGAGGCTCAAGAAAATCTGGCATCTCCGCAAGCAGCGACGCTCGATGGCTGAGGATTACCTCGTCCCTGTTCCTGAGATTACATTCGGGGGAAGACAGCAACGCGCCACACATCACGCGTCTTTCCCCCGACATCCACCCGCCGCGCCAACAATAGAGCTGAAGTGGGAGTGGTGAGCCCAATACCCCGTATGCACACGCACATACACGGGCTGACCCGCGCCACGCCGAAGACAATGGGTGTCGGCGACGCCACGGCGACGACGAGGACAACGACAATATAGCCAAAGATGTAAAAGTTGACAGCGGGCGCACGCGCGAATGCGAGAGATAACCGGGGCGTTCGTGCCTGGCGTTGCCGCATGCCATCGTCGTCGGCGCTCTTTCCGTTGCTGATCACCGGCTCTAATACAGCCCGCCGGTTAATTGGATGTATAGAAGGTTGGATGTGTCCGCCTGCCGGTTGACATCTGCCTGAATGTTTACATGGTGCTGGAGCTATTGCCTTTTGGTACGGGAGTGTCGAGAGCATGGTGGTAATGTCATCGGGGTGGCGAGGTTGGGCTTATGGCGAGCAGAGTCGGATTACGAATTTTGGGAAGGGCGGGCCATACGGAAAGATACTGACGGAATAGTGGGGCAGGGATTGTGCAAGACTGAAGACGAACAGGACGGCCAATAATATTGCTTATTTACTATCGATTTTTATGAATGCTGTAACAAATATATTTATTTATTTGTATATTCGCCATTAATTCTACTCTCAAACGACTTGAATAATTCATCTTAATTTTTTTATTTGCTATAATTCAGTTTATTTTATGCATGTTTTCATTCGCATGAACATTTCAAATTGCAAAGCTGATAACAGTTTCCTAAAATTCGATTTCTTATTGGAAACTAAGCACAATTAAAATGTCATCAAACTTTGTATTTACCTGTTACAACCAATCTGCCTGCTGTGCTGCTCAACCTAGATTCCCCCGTCAGTCGATGGGTGGTTTGACATCGATACGTCGATTGGCTGTCGGCTGATCGAACGTCACGGATGTGCAGCTCCCCTGTCGGCAGAATCGTATACTTCTCACCTGAAAAATGAAAACAATAATATGCCACTGTGATTGCATATCAGACACACAACAACGCTTTGCAATTATTTTAGTAACAGCTAACCAGAAAATTGTACCTCCCAACTGTATTCTGTTTTTGTTACGGTATTAATGATTAATGATTATATGATATCAAATGGGTTGATCGACTCATAAGATGACAATTATTTGAACAATAATGAAAACGACTAAACGTGAGCAGAGTCAATGGGAATCGAATAAGCCTGAGCGAACGATGCAATACGATTAAATAGAGAAATCGAAGACATAAACGACGGCAGGCCTGACGCTCAACAATCTGAAAATACATTCGCTCAAATATTCGTATATTTTGCTAATTTGGACTGTTTATGTCAAATGTTTACAGTCGTTGATGCATTTATATGCATGTAGTTACTTGAGGTGCTTACAAAACGCTTAATGCAACTTTTGCCGGCTGTGGCGCTGGCGACACGTTTGTGAGTAGATACGAAACCTGCAAAGGTTTACCGGTAGCATAAATATTAAAATTGCGCGGAAAAAAATTTAAATTCCCGTTCCCGAGTCAACATAAATAAAAAATAAGACGCCCGATTTGAAAGTGCAGTCACGATTAACAAGAGTGCGCGAACCGTGTTTGCAAAGTCGCCCATACTGGTTCGCAAACGAGCAACAACGTTTAACGAGATATAGCTTCGACATCCGGGTAATTAAGCCAACCGGCGCCTTACCCGCGGGGAAAAGGGAGAAATTGGGTGGGTGGGGGAGAGGTGGTGGATCCGTGATCCGTTCCACGACGTCTCGTTGCAGTCTTCCCATCCCCCACCGTACCACCCGCCCCATCTAAACGCAACATTTAAATTCAGACTCTGTCGCCGCGCCTCAACATTCCTGATTACTTATTTATGCAAAACGCCTCGACGTCGTCACCTATCACGCCACGTGGGGGGGCGCGTTAGCGATTCGGGATCCGACTGTTTGGCCGAGTGGATTGTCGATCGGCGGGTGGAATGGTAGATTGGAGGAGGCGCGCGCGCCTATCGCACTTCATTTGGATCTGAAGAGAGAGGATGATATGGCGCAATTTAGCCGACACCCGGTTTTTTTCCATCTCTGGCTCTCTCGCTCGATCCGTTTTTCCTGTTGAGGGCCGTTTACACGATGGAGTTTTTCGTGTCCCGATTTTTAGAGAAATGTCATCCCGGTAGCGCCTAATGGGCAGGAAAGATTTCTAATTCAAATGCCGCCGAATTGGAGCGGCTATTGTCTTCGCCTTCTATGGCTGTCATCGCGGGTCTGATTCCCGGTCGAGACACCTAAAACTTTTTATAGCATATAAATTCCTTCCTTTCGAAAGGAAACATAATAGTAACGTCCTTGCCTGGTAATTTGACCTTCGCCCGTAGGCTAGGCTGTTTGTAGGTTTACATTGTAATTGTTATTCAGTTTTGGTCAACTTATATCGAAAAACGAGGAAAAAATATTTCAATTATCACATGACCGCTACTAAAATTAAATAAATCTATGTTCAAAAAGATATAGGAAAATTCTGACGCTCTCTGAACAATAAACCCAGATTACAAATGTAAATAATTTTCTTTCCACGAAATTTTTTTTTTCCCAATATTAATGAAAACATGCCAAAATATTCGTACGTTTCCCCCCTCCCCGTCCCCAACCCGCAATTCTCAAGTTTTCTTCCAATGGAATCAATTAAAATTATCGTCGGACCTAATCAAGTATTATAATTGATTTTTTGTTATGAGCAAATTTTTATTCTAATTTTTAGCTAATCAAGTATATTATTTATCGCATTTGGCGCCAAAGGCGAATAAATTAAAAACACCAGGCGACCCATTCTAACATTTTTACACAGACCGCACCACTACCACCACCATTTCCAAACACAACCCACCTACCCCACTCTGTTGCACTAAAACTCAAATCGAGCTAGTTCGCTATTTAATTTTCATCAACAGCCCTCCAGGCCTATTTAAAAGCTCTGTCGAATCGTTTAAGAGATAACTGGGCTCTCTTTTTCCATCCCCTTTCCCCCCTCCCCGTAGTGAACCCCGCCGCGATCCCCGTCGAATATTTTTTTAATGGCCGGCCATCAAGCCGCTCTTATAGCTGGTTAAAGGATTTCCTTCCCAGAGTGGTTACTCGAAACGCCAAATAGAGAGAGAAAGAGCCCTCCCATCTCTCCGTACACAACTTCATTTGCATTTTTATTTCTTTTTGCAGACGTTCCGACGGATCCGTCGTTATATTCGCCTCATACGATAGCGTTCGACGACAGAACGGCGGCGCGCGGAGACACCACGGTATATACACGGTGTCCCCATAAATCATCAGCCATGGGCTACATTAAAGTCGGGCGTTGATGGCCCAACTAATGCAAAATAAATACACGGTGGCCTAGTATATCGGATGTGTCGCGTGGCGACGCATTTTTGGCTGTTCCAGATGTTTCTAACTAGGGAGCGGCGCCACCACTGCACGTGTGAAAGCGCTTGTTTATTCGTGCTAGCTGTCACCTTACTTTTACCTTTCAGGCCAAAGGCTTTACTTTCTTTCGTTCATGCTAATCAAGGATGGGTATGTTCAATGGCGTAGCGTAGCGGGCGGCTCTGATCATTATGCATCAGATGACCGGTTCAAATCCCGACTTCAATAAAAACATTTATTTCTCGCCTTGCACAACATAGTGTGTATTTTCACGCAAATATTTGCAATTACATTTTTTAAGCCGAGGTCCAAACTACGTCATCATGTTATATTTTCCAGAGCGGTGGTCTAGATGTTCAATTTTTTTAATGAATTTCTTCCACCTTATCCTTGGCAAAGCCGGGCCCTTTTTGTACTTTAAAATCAATCTTATCAGATGGAATAATTCGCGGAATGCGACACGAAAAGATTCGCATATTCGTACTATTTAGGCTGTGCCACGTTTGTCACTTTTATTTTTAGCGTGACAACAAGTATACGATTGCCGAGCAAGCTTTTTCGTCAGCTGTAAAAGTACACCGCCGGAAATCGTAAAGTCAATTTTTTTTTCCTGAAAGCGAAAACTGCAGTGGCAGCAATCGGAAAAAGACTTTTTTTTTCTGCCTTAAAACGGAGAAAAGGGGGTGGGGTACACAGTTAGGAAGATGGAGGCAATCTATAAACGACAAAACCACCGGCAGTAGGAAAACAACATTTTATTTTTCGAGCAGAGGAAAAAAAACCGTCATCGGGTTTCGTCTATAACGATCGCTTTTCTGCTCATTAAAAACGTAGTGCCACGGATGGAGGAAAAAAATGACGTCATTTCCCAAGTTTTGCGAACAAGATAGTAGTTGCTCCGAAGTAAATAAAAAGTTGGACCACATTTTTAAACATGTATACACGAGTACAGCAAGTACTTACATAAATACCGAGAAATGTGATATCGGCTCCAACGCTGCAGAATTTTTGCGCGGGGCTCCCCCTTAACGCTTAACGATGTTTGTATAAGTTACCGGTGCGTATAATTGGGAAGCTTGGAGTAGCGAATATAATCTTGAATTGGACTGAACATGCAAGGATGCGAAAAAAAAAATATATGGGTGCCCTAATTCTTCATCGTATTGTACGAAATAATTTATAATTCTCAAGAAAAACGTTGATTAACTCTGGCAATCTGTTATTCCCAATTTATTTGACTTTTCAAAAGCTGATATTCATTTACTACAATAATAATAAAAATATTTGGAATCTAATCATACAAAAGATAGAAAAATAATTCTCTTCATGATGCGTGAGATGCCTTCTAATGATGTCTCATGGAAGCTGGTGGTTTGGAAAAGCAGTGTTAAATGATATTCTGACTTTGCTATCATTATACAATTAAAACCGTTCATCCATAATCATAATTTATCCATATTTAAAATAAAATCAAATTAAACATTGAAACTCTAGCTATTTTACGTTTATCTGTGATAAACTCGTATAAACATTAAAAAAAATTGAGCATCAGAATCAGAGGACTTTAAAAAAAATCCTGTTATAATTTGTTTTTGTTTTACACAAGTGTCATTAATTTAAAGCATTTAAAAATATTCACAAAAATAAAACTTTCAATTTTGTTTAGAATATCTCGATGACTTTTTCTACATTTGGGCGACTGTTCCTCTTTTAACTTTCACGGCCCTTCTCCAGGTGACTATGAACCTTGAAGAACCTCTGGCATTGAAATGCCTAGAGTTCGAAATTTCGGCAAGTGGTGAGGGAGGTGGAGTGAGGCTGAAGCGTTATCTCGATTTTTTTCTTCTCTCTCCCACCAAAAACGGATCGGATCTTAAGCGCGCAGATATACCTTCATTTGAAATTCCAACCACGTCGCCAAATTTTTGTTTATTCAACGCGAGAGTCGTCCCTAATGGGTCATTTTTACCCACTCGAACAAGCGTTTTTCGAGCCATTAGGTAGTCGATTTTTTCTTTTACGGCGGAGGTAGGGGAAGGGAAGAAGGCGCCCCCCCAAAGTGTATCGCCGAAACTGCGTACCCGGTGGTGCTTGTATAGCTGACTGAGCGCTAAATAATTCATTACACGTCTAGGCCTAGTGTTTATTCATCCAATCAGGGCTTGATCGCAGGGCCCTACTAAATTCGAGTGACGAAAAGAATCGTTGCTCCTACTCTCTCATCGGCGGTATCAACTCATTTTTACTCTCGCTTTTGCATCTCCATCCTCTCTCTCCCGTCCCTCCTATTTTTTATATTGGCAAACAAACGGCTCCACTAAATTACGGATTGAGCCAGTGCAGCGCGCTGCTTTTTCTATCACGATAGCACCTGATTTGGCTCGTTAGCCAAGGCGTTTCGGTACCAAGATTCCATTGACTTTTCCTTCACCAATGAGATGTAAGAATAGAGGGGATAGATCATCACGATCAAAAAATAATTATTATTCGCCACGTTTTTTAACGGATTTAATACCTTAATGCATTTTAAAATATCTCAGCACACAGATTAGAAGATAGTCAATTATTTTCTGCAGAATAGATAATGCTATTACTTTAACATTTTAAATATTGAAAAGAAGCAAAATATTCACACACTTGCGGCAATCTGGAAGTTTCGTAAAAGAGCCTGAGAGCCTAAGATCATAAGAAAACAGAATTCCGGAAATTCTTCCATTTGATTCAATCCAGGTTAGATACCAGTCTTCAAATAGTGCAGAAGCACAACGCAAGAAAATTAAACAGGTGCAGTGAATTAGCTGCTTGTTAAAACCATAAACGCTTACCATAATTAAAATTATTTTCTATTAATCCTATATTGCCGATTGAAAACTTCGCAAAAGGAAATTCGCAAAATAAAATGGAATTGAAATCGAACTGTCCAACATCGCCAGTATTTTGTAAAGTCAGAAAACAATTGTCCTCAGAAACACCAGTGGGACATAATAGACGATCGCAGTTGCACCAAGACAATGGGGGATATCGCCTTATTGATAGGGAGCACGCTCAGCTCGTGTTCGCCTGCCCAGCTCTTAATACACGGCGGCGGCGACCGCTTTATTGGACGTGGCGTGAAATTGGATAGGCATACATAGAGACACGTACACACGTACGTATACATACGTATTGGCGGCGCCGTGTACTCGTGTGTCGCCCCCGTCTCTGTGTACGACTGCCACGCGCAGGGAGCATTTGCTTTTGACAGCGAATAACTAAATTTGGAACACGGTTTCACGGCGCGCTGGGCCCAAGTGGCGTAAAATAGAGATGGCCTTTACGGCGATCCACATGCATACACCACCACCACCACCATATAGGTGTACAACACCGCATATCGATTACAGGATACGTGGACCTTCATGTGACATCCTCCGGAGACCCTATAAAACAAATTATTAAATACTAAAACAAAGCCCGGCTTTGCCCGAAGTAAGGGATAGTAAATGTAAAAATTGGAAAGACTAGACCTTCGCCCCGGCAGCTGCCTGGGAAAATATAACATGACGATATAGTATGGCCTTTAGTTAAAAAGGGGTCATTGATCCCTCTATCGACAGTCGCGATGTTAATGGAACTACAGTATAACCATTTCCAATAATCACTATTCTCCCCAGAAGCGAGTGAAATGAAAAGGCGCTACTTTCACCTGGGGCGAGGTAAATGTGCCGGGACCACAAAAAGTGCTCCTCCTAAAATATACTTTGGTTCAGATTATTCGATGTCTCGGACAGAGAATATAAACATCATCCTGAATAACCGAACTAACGTCGACGACATAGGACGACTTATAAGTCAAAACGTTTTTTGACTTTCGACTACATGTATTTAGTCGTTTGATTAATCCTCTAATAACTTTATTTAGAAAGCAGGCCAGACTCTGGGTTCGTCGATTATTTTCTTCATTGGTTGATTTATTGATGTGTCGCATGGGTCGACTCCCTCGCTCCTCTCCCATCGAAACGCTCGTTTCTAGCGTTTGGATCTCATGAGTATAATTCGGCAAAGAGCTGGTTAAATTGCGCGACAACTCCCAAAACAGATTCGAAACTCCCCGGTCGCGTTACCAAGTTAGAAGAAGATGACCACCGAGGCTCCCGTATAACTTCCTATAAACGCAAACGCTGCGGCGGCATTCCACCGCAAACGCCCCCGAGTCAGACATGCAGATCGTGCCCGAATTAGAAAGGTCAGCATCAAGATGCCGTGCGATGCAGCGGTTAGGGTCATGGTATAATATACTACTGATCACAGGTTTTCGTCCCGGCAGAGACTTTCAGATGGAAATTTGTGTTTGAACAACAATGGAACCAGTGTCAATACGTTATCAGGTAAACCGTTAATTATCCCTACCTAAGTACGAACCTAGCGAAGTTCTGTCCATTGAAGTTCTGTTTGAACAACAGTTACAAAAAAAGCTATATTTCGCTCTTCAAACAGAGTAGCAATCGTGATAGATATTCGGTCGTTCACACAAAAGTATCTAGATCTAGAAGATCTAGACTGAATAAAGGCAAGCCCAATCAATAAAGATTTTCGCATTCCAGATCAATACGTCAACGCATGTGCTTGCAGCAGATGCCAATACAGTCGCTAACAACTGTCCTGCAATTTCATAGCGCTGTTTCCTGACCATGAACAGGCTATGCGCTCAATCAAAATTACGCGCTATGCGGTACAGAATCAGGGTGAGCTTTTAGCGACTGCATGTATTCCCCATGAAGGAAATATCCAACAGCTTTATAATTCAGTGGAACTTCCAAAAAATTCGAGACTAACTTTATAATTTCAACGGATTTTGCGCTAAGTTTGGATATTCGCTGAGATACGAAGCTTTAATATTCAGTATTCAATTGCATCTACCACTTAATATATGCATTATCAAATCAAATTCAAAATGTGGTTGGAATTTCAACTGCCGAAATATCGAAAAGATAGAACTCACCACTGATGACTGGTTCCGTGCCATGGTACGACGGATCGCGAATCCATGACGTCACAGACACGTATTCCGAAATAAAGGTGGGCACGTGGCACTTAAGCACGGCAGTGTTGCCGCTTATCACGAAATCGTCGTACACCTGCACCTCGTACTGCTGCATGACCACTGCAAAAATGAAAATGAAACATTGGCAATTTTAAAAGATGTCAGGAATTCAGCACCAAAATTTTTCTCATAAATTTTAACGATGTCCTAAATTCAGTCCACTTATTATAACATTTTATTTTTCAAATTATCCCTCATTTCATCCGCTATAAATTAGTCATTTGGTCCTCGCCACAGGCTCCCTGGCGCTACTTGTATCTTGTAATTAAACCGTTAAAAAAAAATGAAAGGTTAGGACTCGTCTAATTTAAACACATTTTTTAAAGGCGACAGTTTAATCTAGCCAATTTATCACAGTAATTGAAAACAAATGTTTGTAATCTAAGGAGCATATAAACTTAAGACAAGTTATCCAATCTCGACGAAAAGGACGGTGAAACGGATCTACTTTTATTTTTTATTTTTTTTCGTTAATGTTTTTTTTAATTTTATTTTAATTTCTAATAACCGTAGCTGTTATTGCTACAAACGATTATGTACAACTCGTGCCGCTATGAGTCATATTTTTAGTTTTTTTACAAGAACCTGGAAATCAACTAAACGAAAGCCCGCACTGGGAATCGAACTCGGGACCGTCGCACCGCCGTCGGTTACAATATAAAGTTGTACAAATTTCTATTCATTTAAGGCTTATGTTTTAATTAAGTCAAACGTGGCCTCAGTAGGATAACGTCAGCCGGTCTTCCAGCGAGACACAACGCATAATAGATGCCCCCAGCGTGACGGCTGATGAATTTATTGTTTCGCGGCGGGATTGCACAACGCCGACACTACTGACCTGCTCGTATGCGAGTAGGCCGACTAACAATGACCCCGGCCGGACTGGTGGCCTGACAACGGTAGACCGCCGCGTGGATGTCCTGCCGGTAGTCCTCGGCACGAAAAGGCCAGAAGACCAGGGTGCCGTTGGCCAGGGCGTAGCGCAGACGGGGCACGTCCGAGACCGGTGTGCCGTCCGTTAGGATCCACTTGACGGAGGGCGGGGGATCGCCGTGAGCCAGGCATTCTACCCGGGAGCCTGTTGAGTTGGAAAAGTCGACGAACTGCGGCGGTTGACGGTAGAAGGCCAGACCTGGAGACTCGATAGTAGCATCTAGAAAACAGAAATGAGAATATATGTTGTTACAGAGCTATTTTCAATAAAGGCGGTTGAGGTTAACTAAGCTTGCGAACATTGTATAAAAATAAATTGTGCCCGATACATAACATAGGTACTGTACCATTAAGAACATCGCTAGTCGATAGGGTGAAATAAACAGTGTATGCACTGTAAACGTTATAATTTAACAGTAAATGTAAAACATTAACATTAAACAAAATGATGCAGAGCCATGGCCCAAGGGTTAGCAGCATTTCTAGTAACATAATCCTTTACAGGCATGAGCAACAAACTAGGACGTTCGACGATATAGGAAGTTCTTGTATTTCAACAAAAAAGCGGAAATAAAAAGGAACCAAATCAGTTTTTGGATCCATTAGGATCAAAAATTAAATTTTGGACCCACTCGGATTCAACCTTCTCGATAGACATGCTATTTGTGTTCCTATGGCATTCTTGATAATACTCGCATTCTGTAACTCCTCGTGTTACTTTGGCAATATGGGAGCCATTATTATTTGGACACCTCCTATGTGAAACAATATAGGCTGCCGGTGTAAATTTTCATCAGCAAATTCGAGACAATTCCAACAGCGCAAAAAATTTAATGTCACTACAATTTGCCACGTTAATGTTATTTAAAGCCAATATTCTGACACAGATCCTCGTGACGTCACAGTCTTTGATTAACATAACTGAATAGACGCGAACATGTTCTAGAGGAAGAGCCAAACAGCGACGCAATAATTGACAACAAGATTATGCGGATCAACCGTTGTACAACAACGTCGTCGTAAAAAAAAACGTACGCATTATTCTTGGTTACACCAACCAAATGGGGCGGCACGGTAGGCAAATATTAAACAGTGGGGAAAGCATTGACGTAAAAAATAAATGCTTCGGGAGAAAAATCTATTTCGTCGTCGCGTTTTCCTCTGTAAGAAGAAATAATCGGCCGTTCTATTATTTCGAATAGCTACGTATTTTTTATGGCTCCGCAACCTTTTCTCTCGGTTATACGTCGCTGGTGGCGCATAGCCGATGACATTGTAATTCGAAATAGAAATGTAATACGTATATAAATGCAAAGTACGTCTGCCGAACGAACGGAGACCACCGTTCCTTGACTTCCCGAGACCCAGATCCAAGCGGGTTGATTTTCCCTGCGTTTTAATTAAAATGAAAATAGCAAACACGTACGTAAAATTTAGAAATTCATACGCGTAATGAAAGCAGCATCGTGGGAGCCGTTCCGGTTTGACGTAAAAGGTAAAATGACCACACGAGTACGAATAAGTCTTATTTAAAAAACTACTTCAATATTTACAGCAAACCATTATTTTACAATCCTCTCCCAAAGGGGGGCGATCTGATAATTTAGCCAAGGCTTCCTAGGCTTTCCTAGACCCAGGAAGGTATTTAGCAAGAGCCTCACATCACACGGCTTTACCCTTCATTTCGCAGGAAGGCGCGTGTGTACGCATTTCTCTCGCCCGAAATATCCTGGAGGTCTCAGTCAAGAATTGAACCCGCGATCATGGGCTCATCGTCTAGATCACATTAATAACTAACGCACGGAGCTAAGTAAATACTTCCTGTTACCCATAAGCACGTAAGGTATGCCCGTGGCCTCAGGAGGGTTTCACAATTGACGATGAGAGTTGGCTGGCGAGTAGGGAGGGAGGGAGGGAGGGGGAGGGGCAGGAGAGTTACAAAGAAATTGCTTATTGTTATCTATAGGTAGAGTCAGTCAGCACCATTCCACGTGTATAGCAGCCCGTACCCCAACACGTGCATCCATATAACACTGCGTGTGTGCGCATGCATGTAGGTACGAAAATTCCTATTCATAAAAGTGCTGTCGTTTAATGCAACGAATATATAAAGCACTTCAAGTTTATTAAAGCACGAATATGATTATCTCGGAAAGCACTATATCAAATGAGCTCGGCGTCGGTGGGTGGGCAGAAAAAGAGAGAGAGGAGGGGGAAGAAAAAAATTCCGAACGGCTATCCTGGGACGATGATATCCGGATGAATACATGGCTGGCTACACGGTGAAACTTCGGGGAACGTCTAGAGTTTTTTACGATTGGTCGTGACTACGGTTTACGCGAAAAATAAATTAATATCGGGACCGTGTCATTTTTCAGGTAAGGAGAGAAAGGCAACGCTAACCCCGTAATATGTAAATTTTTCCCCCGTCAGAATGCTACGGGAAACTAAACATGTACCGGGCGAAACTAAAGATTAACAGGATTCCAAAAGGGAATTCTCATGGTGAGCATGTTTTTACATTACGTAAAAAATATAACTAGAGTTATTTATAACCATCACAAGTGAATGTGAATTTACAGGGCTGTCTAGTCTTACACTCAAAATTTTCAGTCATTTCGTTAGTTTGGTTTCGGCGAAAAGTTAGCGTATAGTACAGGAGTTTCATGTTAAAATGGCGGAAACAGCTCTATTTTAACACAACAGCCATATCAACTTTGTTACTGACAAAAAATGGAGTTTCTCGATCACAACGCATGTGCCCAGAAAAGTTCGAATTCAGGGTAAACTAATAGAGCTGTTTCTGTTATTTTGATAAACACCTGTAATTTTCCATATATAGTTGAGTAGTTCCTGTTTTGAAGCAGACAAATCAATATCAGTAAATGCTTTATTATTTTACCGATATTTTTTTTTTAATTTTCGCTATAATCATCAGTTTAGATAAATTATTTAAAATTCGGCCCAGACGCAAATAATATATTTCAAATTATGAGAGAATTAGTCAACCTAAGCATCTTGATCGAAGGCGCCCTTATTTACAGTGTTTTCAGACGACGGCGTTATAGTTATAAAAATTGAAGTAATGGGTTTCGCCGAGCGAACACAGCGATGGTAAGTACTGTTTAATTTTATATAGGAAAAGAGGCGGATTCACATTTAAACGTCAGAAGAGAGAGAAAATGAGATCAAAAGTAAATTGCTCTTTGAATTAATGCCCATATACCAATTTTGATGTCGATTGAAAAAAAATTCAAAAGATTAAGATGCAACGTTTAACCAATTGAATTTTTTATCCAACGTAAATCTACAGTAAGTAGGTGTTCTTTAAATAGCTGTAAGGTAAATTGAAGAAGACAACTTTCATTTTTTGTTCTATCATATATTATTATCGAATTAATCGAATAAAATATTTACATCGATAACAACATGCGCGAAAAATCATTCAGTACACGACTTTCAAACACTACTGTACACTTAACTCTTGTACACGTTACGATGTACTGTAAAGTTCCTGCGACTTCCGTCAGCGGCGCTGCCCGCCTTTTGGTCACACGCACGACCCTAGCGACACACCGTGTCCCCCCTACCCACGACACTGCATAACCACAAAACCCAGCGCGCAAAAGTAGGTCAATTAATCCCCAGCCTGATATTGGTTTCGACAGAAATCCATCCGATTTTCGGTGGCCGAGGCCCAGGCCTTCGTGGTTGGCGGGCGATCATTAACACACGATTTTTCTAATCTGGCCAAAAAATCGTGGAAATGTTGTCGGTCACCGGGGACCCGTTACGGCTAAATTAGCTCCAAAACTACGTGTGCTTACATGCGGTTTCAGCGAGCCCTCTCTCTCACGTCTCGACTCGAGGGCTCACTTCGGCAGTTTTCAATGCAGATGTTCTCTGCTATACTCAGCCGGAGATGAGACGGGTAGCTCAACATGGAGCTATGCGGCTATCTCAGAGAGTAGCGCCATCTGTTGGTTAACATGACTGGCGTTATGACTGGCCTCAGAGAAAATACTTCGTTTTTCGAATACAACCTTTTATGATATGCGTTCGATGTAACATATGTACCGTACGTACCGATGGCTCAGTGGGTATGGTATGGCAACATCCTACGAAGCGAAATTATTTCTCAAGTTTTTACGGAATTTGGTTGTGGGTGGCGAAGCAATTAAATATATTGCGGGCGTTCAATAAATATCTGAAATGATTTTTTAAAAAGAACTGTTGGACGGATTTCACTGAAATTCGGTACATAAATACTATCAAATTTTATAAATCACTCTAAAAAAAATAAATTCCTGGGGATGAATTTATCCTAACATTTTGGATGAGCGCGTAGACCCCCTCTCGAGAAGTGGGTTTCCTGTGTTGTTTTTTTTGTGTTTTGTACCCCCAAAACGCTAGTCCGTCCGCTGTGGCCGTGAGGTAGCGTGCTCGCTCAACAACCAGCGGATCTGGGTTCGATTCCCAGCGCAGCCGATCGTTTGATTGGCTTGTGG
>JAUJYS010002797.1:0-14118 GCA_033995665.1 Melogona broelemanni | reverse complement strand
AAAGAGACACGAGGATGCAGTATTCCTGTAGTGCACTAGGCGCTACGGTGAATTAAAAAAAAAAAAAAAAAAAAAAATATATATTTGGTGTGTTTCAAATTCTCACGAATGATGGTAAAGTTTACAGTATTTTAGTCGAATAGTTCGCATAATCAATTTTCATTTCTGTTTTAACTTTTCAAGGTTTATAGCTTGCTCTAATCTCAAACAACACCGGCAACACTGCTATTTAAAAACTTACATTTTGTTAATACGCACAGTCAATTAGAAAACCCAAATATTAAAATGTGCAGAACAATGTGTTTGGAAATATATCTTAATATTTGGAAATATATTTTATTCCACTCCGCGACCTTAACTGACCATTTTCTTAGATTTAATCATCCAACAAATTACATTTTCGCGTTTTGAAGTTCAAATTTACGGGTATTTACCATTTTACATATTTAATTGAATCTCATCATTGTTCAGGTTCGGCGATTTATTATATTGAAAGGCTACAAAACCAATTACCATGTCTTTCTTTTCACTGGTCAGTGTCCACTTTAACACCGACTTGAGATCACCGCATGATCCGGAACAACTGAAGATTTCAGAGTCTCCTTCAGATCTACAAAAAATAACAGATATTTTAATTACCATCGATAATATTAATAATACAAAAAAAACCCACTTTATTTGTCAACTGGACGCAAAAAGTGTCACTCACCCGGTATATCGGCGCACCAGACATCTGACCGGCTTAACCGACACCTTCTTCCGCTCCCGCAGCACCACCTCCACGCTATACGGCACGTCGCTATCAGCCAGCGAAACAAAACTTCCGGAATCGCTTTCCCGCCAGCAACGATTATCCAGCGGAATCGTCGACGACAACCGCATCACGGCATCATTTCCGCCTCCGGTTGCCTGCCGCTCCCCACCTTGCTGCTGCTCTTGCACCGAATCGTACTCAACCCTCGAAGAAGTTGGCGACGAAAAATCCTCCAAACTTGACCCGGAAGGTGTCCGACGAATCCTCCTCTCCCCACCCGGTGACGAGTAACGCTCGGTAGGTGGCGGTAGATGTCTCGGACTCGGAGGCGCTACCACACGGTGTGTCCGCGAACTCACGCTAAAGTCGGTCCGGACGATCACGGGCGGACTGGTAGAGGTGTAACCGCCGGTGGAGTTGCCATTCTGGCGAACCGTGGCTGCGTTGCGATTACGAGCTGTGTTGGGAGCGGTGGTGCGACGAACGTTTCGTCGTCTGGTGGACGCCACCACCGGCTCACCTACCCCACTACTACTGCCTTCGTTTCCGGTGGTGGTGGAGGATAATCCGGCTGAGTAATCGGCCGGTGATGAGGATTCCCGCTTGCTCGATTTCTTGAATCGATGGACGGACGGAATGAGCGAGATGGTGGTCCTGGGTTTAGAGGGCATCAATGTCGCTTTGGTGAGGGTTGGACCGTGGATGAGGTCAGGGTCGATGGTGAGGCTGGGTCGTTTCCGGGAGGACAACCAGCCTTCGTCCTCCGTGTAGGAGATAAATACATCATCGAAGTCGAAGCTGTCGCAGGTGGGGGAGCTGAGGAGGCTCTCACCACTTCCGGTCTTGGCGGCGGCCACCATGAGGAGATGTGCCACGTCGTCGAATGAGGATCTGGAGTGGAGGAGACGGTGACGGGTGTGGCCGAGTCGCGGATGCGGCGGCAGACCCAGTTCCTTCTGGTTGCGCTGGCGGTCGCGGGTCGAGTAGAGTTCGAAAGCGGAGGCAGCGCGACTGGGGCGACCCTTAAAGCGGTGGTGACGAAGGATGCCACCGTTACTGACTTTAGGGGAGGAGCGGACCGGACTTCCAGCGGTGGTCAGGTAGGTGGTAGCCGTCTGGGCGGAGGAGGACCTGGAACCGGAACGGCTGGCCTTGCGGGCGCACTCGTCCAGGTGGCGCTGCCAGCGGTTGGTCTTCTCCTGCTCGGCGCTCACCCAATCCCCAGTGTTGGGTCCGTCCGAGTTGAGACCGTTGAGTAACTGATGGGTGAAAAAATAAAAATTTATAATGACGCGGTAAAAAAAGCATTACTTAGAATTCTACCGTCGGTTAGTTAAGTAAAGGATCATGACGACGCAACCCTTTTATGTATTCCCCACACTCGTCATGCTCCCGAACAAGCGACATAATTAAAAATTTGAATCCAATAAGAATCGACAAAAATTGATAAGTTAATAAAAATATTTAAAAAAAAGTAAAAATATATTTTTATATGAAAATTATTATTAATAACTAAAATTATAATTGTCGTTACGGGACCAAAGTTCGGGCAGCAAATCTTACCTGACGGGTGAGGAACACGCCACTTCCGTTGGTGGAGCTTCCGCGATTCGGTTCCGGAGAGGGTGACTTATGAACCAGAGGCGAATCAGACCGTCGTCTGAGATCCAGTTTGAGAACTCGGTTGGGTGGTGAAGAGGTGGGAGGGGTGAAGGTGGATTGATCCGGTGGACGGTAGTGGAAGGGTGGTGGTGGTCCGGGGGTCTCATCGCCACAATCGTTGTAGTCGTCCAGGTCGTCCAGATCGCCCATGCCGTTGATGTCCTCGCGGACGCTGCCGCGGCTGCATTGCGGCACGACGGAGTTCTCGCGGCTGACGTCGCCGACCGTTTGGTAGCCGCTGTCGGAACGGCCGCGCATCTGCTTGTTCTTGTCGTCGGAGGGGTCGGTGGTGCCGTTGAGTTCCACGTTCTGTTGGAGGTACAGCTCCTGGAGGATGGAGAGTTATTTTCGAGTTTAATTGAGTACAACTTCATTAATATCATTTTTATCGCGTTATTTTAAAAATAACGCGTTTATTAATTATTAAATTTTGGCGTGCCCAATAAAAAAAATTAAATATGTTTTATTTTTAATTGACACATAATAAATTAAGGTCAGCACCCCATTTTGCTACTAAATTAGTAGTACATGTATTTATAAGCGCCCCTAAAATGTGTCCGGATTATACCGCTGATTTATTTTTAGCAATTTTATTGCCATTCATATTAAAAAATACGAGAGCATGCGAAGATGAATGTCGAAATGTATAAATTATAAATAATCTTTTAATTACTGTGAATGCATAAGAGTGAATTCGGTAATTTTTTAATTATACAAATGAATGGTTGACGCGTATAGTACGAAAAAAATGTAAA
Source organism: Melogona broelemanni (assembly GCA_033995665.1). Classification (NCBI taxonomy): domain Eukaryota; kingdom Metazoa; phylum Arthropoda; class Diplopoda; order Chordeumatida; family Chordeumatidae; genus Melogona; species Melogona broelemanni. Next base: position 10,947 of record JAUJYS010002797.1, on the reverse strand, counting down.
ATACTGTTTAAAATCAATAAAATCATTAATGTGTAGTATGCTTGGTTCGTCTGTAAAATGTGTGGCTTGTTAACTCGATTGCAAAGGAAATTATTAGGGGCGCGTTCAGAAACACGTGCAACATGTTGACGCCGTACCTGTATCTTCTCGTTGACCAACTCCATGCTCGTGCTGCCGTCCGCGTCCCCGCTGATGCGCGGCGAGTTAAAAGCGCTGGCCTTACGCGAGGGCAACAGGTAGACGTCGTAGATGAGAATGTGTCCGTCGCCGGTTCCGATCCACAAGGAACGTTCACCAGGAAGGATCGAAGTCACGCGCGATTTAGAACCGAACGACGATTCCTAATCGGGAGACAAAAAATGTAAATCGTCAAACATTTTCAATACACGCTGAATTTTAAACTAATCTCGGGGATCAAACGAATTGTAGGAGGTTTGAATCGAAATATAAACAAGTAAATAAAAAAACAATACTTGCGTTCCTCTCAAAACATAACCAGTAGTTTCATCGCACGATATCAGTTGTTAAAATTAAATTAAAAAGTGGAATAAAATTTTAATGAACGTACTTAACAGTCAACATAAGGTTCGGCCACAGAGGGATCGAACGAATTTTAAGAGGTTCGAATCAACATGTAAACAATTAAATAATTGACAAAAGTTGGATTTCTCTCAAAATGTAACCGGCAATTTTATCGTACAATATTAGTTATTAAAATTACATAAACGTCAAATTAAATTAAAATAAACGTTGAATAATAAGAAAACTATCCAATTTTAATTGCTATTTAAAAAGACTTGCTATTGAATCGCTATTGTTATTTAGGAATGAATTTTTTAATAAGATAACAATGACTTTTTTTTAGTATGTTCACAGGTAAAAATCGTAGCTGAAAGAGTTGTACATGTAGATCACTAGGGGTCGCCCTCTGTCTCTCTCACCTGGGTCAATTTTGGACATCTGTTCTCCTTGACGTCGAACATGGTGCGACAGACCAGATTCTTGGGATCCCACAGCTGGAAGGTGGACGAACCGCACAGCAGGATCCACACTCCGTGCTTGCCTTCCGTCATGCTGGAGATGGTGTCAAGAGGATTGGCTGACACAGTGAACTGATCGATCGTATCCAACGTCCTGCGCAAGACAAAATAGTTCGTCCACAATTTTTTTAAATAAATTACTGTAGTCCTAATTACTACAGGAGTATTACCCCTCGTGTCGCTATGGCGATATGTGAGGGGCAGGGAAGGGAATAGGAATGACAGCTGGTACAACCAGGTAGCCGAGGATCCACCCCTAAACTCTGGACTCTCTTATGGAGGCTCAGGGGTGACACCAGTATTGCGGCTCGTCGAATAAACGAGAGCATCTGCCGGGAATTGAACCCGGAACCGTCCATACGTCCGCGCGTCCGTACCGACTGGACTTGACGGCCGCATAAATTAAAGTGACAACAAATGAAAGGCAATGGTCTAAAAGAAGAAAAAATGGAACACAAAGAATGGTTTAACAGAATGGTTTAAAAATAATGTTAAACCAAAAATAATCTCTTATTCGTTAAAAACTTTGTTAATTTTTTTAATTTTTTCAACATTATCCAAATTTAGGGTGTTGACGACGGTATACGGTTTGTTCAATCATGACCTTGTATTGTATCGCAAATAGCAGTTAATTCTTCGTTTATTTTTTTAGGTCTAGCCAACCAATCGTCGTTCATCCTCGGTGCGCACCGAGCAGACTCTATCGTTGTGTCGATAATGTCTTTAAATTTTCTACGTTTTAACTTTTCCCGTTTTGTGTGAAGTTCGAGTGTCATCATATGAACTCGCAGCTCAAACAATCAAAACTAGCAACGCAGGGGCGCTTTGAGTGTTTGCCTTGCAATAGGGGCAACCACGCATTCTTTCGCATGAGCAAGTTTTCCAATAAAGCTTCGATATAACGAATGTGAGGCACATTTTAAAACAATTCAAGGAATATATAAATTGCACTACAGGTAAACATATCTACCTACATATATAACTTATCTACCAACATATACCGACCATATAAACAGATGGGTAGATACACGAGAAAATAATACACGTTTTTCCATCGCAAAAAAACATTACAAAATTATGATACAGCCACGAATGGCAGTACTCGGTAAATTACCTATAGGATTGGTCTCATTAAAAATAAATGACTCGTTCCTTTATTTCATGTACCGGTACTACAATTTATGCCTCAAATTCTTTAAAATTGAATTCAATTCAGCCCATTTTTTTTCACAAGTCAACTGTCAACAATAGCGCATTCCACATCGATAATTAGATAATTTAGAACCTACTTGGCGTGCAAAATGGCGATCCTGTTGCCAGACGCGCACCACAGCCGTTTCTCGACGATGCTGAGACAGGAGACAAGACTGGAGCTGACCATGATGTAGAAGACGGATCGCTCGGCGTCGGCCGGCGCCGTGTTGGACCACTCCACCACCGCTACCGTGCCGTCGGCCAGCGCCGCGTACAAGCGGTTCTTAGAGCCGTCACACAGGGAGCACACGCTCAACACGGCATCGTTCACCGGAAGTTGCCACGCCAGTTCACTGTAACATCAATTCAAAATGCAATTGAAGTATTACACGACCTAGTCTTGGGCCTTTGTTGTGCTAAAATACTGATGCGTAATTTGTCCGAAGCGCCATAATGAAACTGCGTTGAACTTACCAATCGTGAATATTGTAGGCGAATATGCTCCTGGACAAAGTTCCGAAGATGATGAGATCGACTTCACGCATGCAGTGAATACTCATGACTCTAGAGTGAAACTGAAAGGAGAAAACGATATTTATAAGTTTATTAGATTTAATAAAATTAGTTGATTATGTGTTGTATGTTCTTCAAAGTCAAAAGAAAGCTTTAAAAAAGTAAGCTTAGCTATCTACATCATTAAATGAGTCTAGATATATATATTTATTTTTTATTTTTTTTAAATCACCGTAGCGCCTAGTGCACTACAGGATTGCTGCACCCTCATGTCTCTTTGGAGATATGCGAGGGGCAGGGAAGGGAAGGGAAGAGGGATGCAGCTGGAATAACCAGACTGCAGGATCCACCCTTGAGCTCTGGACTCCCTAATGGAAGCGATTATTACGATGTCAGTGATGCAATACAAAATTATTTCTCACCTGTATGTCCAACCACCTTTTGGTTCCATTGGAGCAGTCAATTTTAAGCACTCTGGCTAGATTCTGTTTACCCTCGCACGCCCAAATGTGATCTGTCAGACAGTTGAAAATATGCATCGAATAATACACATGTACATATGATTATTGACATTATTGCGTTAGACCTATTGGTTTATTAAGCCATACTTTAGCAGGTTCACACTATGACATGTACATTTAATTGTAAAAAATATTTTATTGAGACGACGAGCTTTACATACCTTGGTGAATTGTGGCGCAATCAATGGACAATGTATCGGTGGTAATGCGCAAATCTTCAAGCTACGCAAATTAAAGAAAATAATGTGAAAATTAAAGAAAATAATGTGAAAATTAAAGAAAATAATGTGAAAATTAAAGAAAATAATGTAAAAATTAAAGAAAATAATGTAAAAATTAAAGAAAACAATGTGAAAATTAAAGAAAACAATGTGAAAATTAAAGAAAATAATGCGAAAATTAAAAAAATAATTCAAATTTAAATATAATTAAAAAAATTAAGAGTTTTAAAAATTAAAATTTATTTACGAAACTAATGTACATCTTGCGACTATGCAAAAAATAACGAATTAACGAATCGAGTGAATAACTAAAATATTTACCATTTTGTCTTTGGTTTCGCATGCTTCCTGCTCCATACTTCGCTTCTTTAATTTTTCCTTCAAAGTTTTGAGAAAACACGTCTGTTTGGAGGCTATCTCTGCACGACGGGGAAATGGTTTCAGGTCTTCGAAAGCAGTCTGACCATTACGAGAATTTACACAAACAAAAACACAAAATTAACCGTTTTTTTTTTCGTAAGAGTAAAAAAAAAATATTCGTTCGATTGTAAAAAAAAATAGACTGTATATTGTGTGCGTGAAAAGTAAAATAAAAGTAAAAAAAAAGTAAATCTCGTGAATCCCGAGCAGTGTTATCAATCAACACGCACCTTCATGAGGCCTTCCACGTCGTAGCACAGCTTGCTGGAGGCCTTGAGCTGACGCATGATGGATATGGTTCCGCCGCTGTCCAACAGACACGATTCGTTCATTTTGAGAATCGCCATCGAAAAACGAAACAGCACTTTTGGACCTTCGTATAGGAAGCAGTCCCAGATACGCAGCAGGGTCTGCAAATGGAAAAACACGAAGCAAATGTTAATTTTATTCGTTAATCTAAACATCACCTAACAATTTTAAATGACTATAATTATTAACATAAAGTGTGTACCTGGTAATAAATTAAATGACGTATTTAATAAAATTATTTGCCGACATAATGAGGAAAATAAATTTTTTATACCACAAAAATTAGTTGAATTTGACATATACAGTTTTATACAGACATATACTATTTGTTCGAGACCCAAACAGAGGTCCAGCATTGGAAGCCAATCAACTACGAGTCTACGACATTATTTTTTTTTAAATCAAATTTATTATAATCCTGTTACTATTAATGTCCTGGAACCAAAAATCCAATCGAGCAAGTGATCCGAATGCAAAGAACTCTAGAGACCTTGACATCCACTCTCGTAATATACCTAATTTTTATGGGGTAGCGCCCAGCTATAACTTATTTCTGTTCTCGAAAATGACATTCCTACGACACACCGTTTTGGTTTGACGAGCGAGTGCCGCTATCTCATGTGTGGTAGCCGAGCTGCTATCAGTCGTATATAACATGGCAGCGTATGTCGACATTCCTCGCCACCTTGACGTCCCCTCCACCAGGACCACCACTATTACTACCACCACCACCACCTCCTCATCTATTTGTCTTAGCGCTGTGCTGCGCCGAGGCCACGCACCCAAACACCTGTATGCTAATGACAAATGTCGTTTGTCTCTCGCTTCACTTCTCCCTCTATATTTTTTTTATTAGCAACAAATGCAAGTGTTTCAAAAATATTTTCACGGCCTGTGGTCATATACTTTGTGATTAGTTCAACAAATAGTCTATGAAAAAAATCGAATAATAAAAAATCCCCAGAAAGATTCACAACTATACAGTATTCATTTCACAAAGACACCAATCCGTGATGGTAACGATCACTCACATACAATATTTTTTTTTTATGGCGATAACAACGCCATCAAGTGAAAGTTTGCAATCTGAATGAAACGAAATACTGAACTGAACGAAATATTCTGTATCTAGGTACTGGTTCCTCAGAAAAAGGAACCAGTACCTAGATACAGAAGATTTCGTTCCGTTCATTCCCAACACTGCAAACTTTCACTTGATGGCGTTGTTGTCGCCAGAAGAAAAATATTGTATGTGATCGTTAAAATCACGGATTGGTGTATTTATGAAATGAATGCTGTATAGTTGTGAATCTTTCTGGGGATATTTTATTATTCGATTTTTTCATTTTATGAAAAAAGGAACTAAGGGAATACCCTTAATTTCTGCTGGTTCCTTTTTTCATATGATAAACGGGAACTAGATCCGATACCTTTTCAAAAGGAGCGAACCCAACACTAAGAGTTTGTGTCTTTAAATATTCTTTCTTGACATCCGAGAAGCACTTCAAACGCTTTGTGAAAATGCACCGTGCCTCCCTTCTGTATTTCACCGCTAGGTGGCTCACCAAGAAGTTTCCTCATTCTGAATAATCTCGCCAGCAGATCAGCGTACTTGATTCAATATGGCCTCAGTGAACACGGTTAAGAGTTTGGCTTGACCAGGTCATATCGAACACAATATCTTGCTCCCACAATCCTTGGACCCAACTCTTTGAATATGCGGCCACCCTTTTTCTCTGATCTTGACGAAGAAGGCTTTTTGACCCAATGTCAAAATTCACCTTTCTGATGATATTTCTGGGCCAGAGGATCCATTGAACGATGCTCGAGAACATATGTCAACCGTGGGCTTGCGGTAAACAGACCACGACCTTACAAAAGGTCAGGTCAGGCGCGCGGTAAAGCTGGAGAGTGAGTATAAAAGTGAAAGGGTTAATATTAGTGGTCTGCCGAGAAAAAGGGGTGTCTTGTAGACCGTGATGGCACCCTCGGGTCAACGTGGACACTCTCACCTGTCCTAAAACCCATTTGACAAGCGTGACCTCCACCTCATCCTTCACCTCCTCCGGAACAAAAACAGAATTTCGGGGGCTCAGAAGTTTGTCGGTTCAAATAAGTCTATTTTTCGTTCTCAGAAACATACATGAGCTGATCCATTCAAATATCTTCTTGAGACATGGCTCTGCCTCTCGGACTCGTATTGGAACTGAAAAAAGCGGGCAATTTCGGTAATTTCATCGGAAAACTGAAAATTGTTTTAATGTAAAATACTGATTGAAATAATTGAAATCAGGAAAATAAAGTCCGATAGTTAAGACAGTTTTAATCCGTCAGTTATTTGGATATTGTTTGCCGAACATTCTCTTGGAAAAATTACTTTTAATACAATTTGTAAGAACAACCTCGTCTGTTGATAATATTGTGCTTATGAGAATAAAAAAATAATACTTTAAAATTTTTGTTAACATTCAAAAACAAATAAAGGTCACGTTCAAATCTTTGATCGACTATTTAGTATTTAGCACAACCACTCGCAGCAGAAAGAAAGCAACTGTTTCCAAAGAACTATTTCAAAATTTTGAACAATCGAGTGTCAAATGCTTTCATAAAATTCGACGCTAGGATATCGTGTATGCATTTCGAAAATTGTATTAGAATAATGGTACAGAATACAGAATTCTATGAATAAATGTCAAACGCTTTCATAAAATTCCTTTCACCGAAACAACGCTAAATGATGTTTTTTCGCTCGTTTTTCACTGTGCATTTACATGAAAATTAGATGAAATTCAATGATAAAATTTTAAATAAACACAAAGTAGTAATATTCCATCTTTGGAATTTATTTATCGAGTTTAGGGATCGATTATGAGTAAAGAATCACCTGTATCCATTGCAATTTAAAAAAAGTTTCAGAAAAATTCGATTACCCTCCGTGCAATCCAGTAAATTCAGGTGCGCTCGCTCGCTACCAAAAGGGTGGAACAACCACAAAATATGAATGCCTGACCAATTAGGAGACACGCAGAGGCAATAGAAGGAAACCCCTTTCTAAATCCTTTCAATTTCTCAGTTTCACCGACTACTAAAGAAATTGTTTGACCTGCCAAGATCTGACGCTGAAGAAACCGAAGACGCTGTGAGGGGAAGAGCTAGAGAAAAGAATGATGACTAGCAGAACTGACCCAAAAGGAAGGATTGAGTTCGAAGAACCAATCCAACGATTTCAAAAAGGGATTCACAGATCGATGAAATTGAATACACCACTGCAGCACACCGTATAGAAATAGCGACCATTGATTATTAAACATTAATTTGACTCCGATTTTTAACGATTAAAAGTATATATTTTTTTCCATGTCGCATTTGCTAATGGCGAAAGATTAGTGACCACATGAATTTGAAATGTGGTTTTTGGGAATATTAATTTTCATTTACAAGTACGTTCGTTTCGATCTTGAGATAACGTCTGCATTCAAAAGTGACCACCTCCAAGACGAATAATTCAACGGTTATCTATATATACAGCAACGTGATTATTTTAATCGCTTGCTTTGTAGGGGGAGATAAGAGTGAAGGCGTAACAGCGCAGGTGAAAAATATGGCTTTGCTCCAAGAATCGACTGCTGCGGGCTTTCAGCGCAGGCCAAAGACAGTACGGGTTCTTACCCTCGAATTCGCACTCAAGTAACCTAACGGCAACGAAATTAGCAAATAATTTTTGTGCAGAAGTTTGCTGACTGACACAATTTGTTGACACTTAAAAAAATTGTTATTGACTAATTAAATATCAATTGATCAATCGATCGATCGGATAAATTATTGAAATATTTCTCCTTTTACTTTTAATTAAATGTTAAAATTGTGAAACCTTATAACTGTTGGATTTTAACATAAAAAAAAAACTTTTTTATTTCGCAGGCAGATAAATGCATTTCGACCACCTGACGCCGATTTCGTCATGTCCGACACTAATTTCAAATTGATATCGTTGTCCTGGTTCGGATATCTTTTTTTAAAAAGAACATACAAGTTTTATTTGTATCATTTTTCATTTTATAATATTGATCGATGCATCTTGACTTGTTGATGTCAATTAAGTTGACATCGACGAAACAAAAGATTTACAATGTGGAATCATTTACAATTTACAATGTGAATTAATCACGTGGAAATAAAGCTGATCATTCCATCCCACATAATTTTGAATCACCATGAACAAAAGCTATTTTTACATTGTAAACAAACATTGTGCAGTTTCTGGGATCCCAAACTCGAAGCGACTAAACAAGACGCTTACACTTGGTACCAAACAACACAACAAAGAGGAGAAACGTGATTGACGCCGTAACTCGCAACAGAGGTCTCTGGCGTTACCGTAAACAAAGGTGCGTGTGCACGTGCGCCTTTCTTTTCTTTCAGCCATGACCACGAAGAGCGAAGATCACTCTCGGAGAAATTGCGCGCCGCATGCGGCAGGGACAGATGGTTCTTACGGCAGCAGATGCGACCCGGGCGCGGTCTTCAGCGTACAGAGGTGTTCAGTCAAGATGCTAACGATGGGGTTGGAGCCTCCCCTGCCATCTACTTCAGACAATAGAGGGGGTGGCACTCATTAAGCCGCCCACAAAACCTGGCAGCACGTGCGGGCACAGTGAGGAATTTTTCTGAACGAGATAGTAAACCCACAACTCCCCTCCACCCACCATGTGTTTGGGAAGAATCTCTCGTGTCAGGTCTTTGTTCTACAACTTTTTTTTAGAGTCGCTGATGTTGGATATCTATGAGAATAGAATTATGGCCACTTTGACCCAAAATGTCAGTGTTCTGATTTTCTTTTCTTGACCTCAGGTTTCTGATCAATTAATAAATTAATATTTTGAATTCATTGACAAACACACTACACATTCATCGATAACACGCAAACCACTACAACACACGGCACTTCTATAAAGTATAGATACATGTACAAAAATTCCTTAACACCTAATAACGCTTCTGAAACTTGAGTCAGTAAAAGACAATTTTAAATACTCTGTTTTTTTGTATACGAAAGCATGTACAAATTTACATAAACAGTGTCGCTTTTTTTGCCCATCAAAACTGTTGACATTGAACCGATCTGATAAGGTGTCGTTGAATGCGTGACCGATAACATAACCGTCGAATATCTCCGTCTTTTTGCCAGCAGCAGCAGCAATTCGTTTTTCGTATTTTATTGTTTTTGCACACTTGAAATTTGCTTTCGGAGCACGTTGGATCTCCCTCCCCCTCCCCTCCTCATTCGCACCAGGCTGCCAGGATCACGAGAAACGCTTGGCCTATTCCGAAAACGAAAAGCGTGTATCGGTTACAGCTGGCGCGTTCGACCGCCATAGGCGAGACACGCGCCAGGCGCGCGCCCAGCGGCGGACCAGCGTCTAAACACAACGATCGCATTTTCTCTGTCTCCCCCTCCACCGTAATAGCACGCGCTGTTGCCCGATTGGCCAGCTGCGTTTGATGTCGTCACGGGGTCGCCATTTTGGCACGAGGCAGTTGGCACCTATCTTACAGATGGTGACACAATAGAATCGCTTAAGACAGGCCTAATATTCCAGATTTAAATAATATATTTTCTCGCATTTAAAAATCAATGACTATATACTTGAGAACTACAAACCGATAAGGAAACACATTCCTGTGCAGTGCCAAAGGGAAAGACGAACAGAGTCTGACTCACTATTTTTATAAAATAACATTTCTATAAAATATCACCCCTATGCTGTAGCATTCGATATTTAAATTTTTCTGTCCCAAACTGCCAAACATCATCAACTATTGGTAATCAAAGTCTACTTGTAATCAAAGACTAGTTGTGTCTTGAGAAATAAAGAAATCAAAGACAACATTAACTGTTCTAGTGGTTTGGTAAATCAAAGATTACTTTAAGCTTTATTGAGAGTTCATCAGATATGAACTCTGGAGTCATTTAAATAAATAAATGAAAGAATCACCGTAAAGTATTTGCACGAATAAAATTAAAAGGCTGAACGTAAAGTCAATCTACCAAAGAAACAAACACTGAAGGCAATCAGAGGTTCTCCTGCCATCGCAGCAGCTGTTTCAGATACAATTGCAGAACGGGATGACTGGCATTAAGACCATGTGTATCTATGCCTTACCGGCCACCAAGTCTGAAAGAGGCGATGAAGGTGGAACGAGGGTGTCAAATGCCGCCATGCTTTTGTCTAATCTCCATTTAATTTCCTCCTTGCACCAAAAAAGCGATTTCAATTAGAAAAAATGGACACAACTCAATTAACGGAATACTATTGAAATAGGGGGACAAACTCGAAACGGGAGATGATTTCGATGGACTACTGCAAGTGTGAATGACCTTTTGCTATTACTTGAAACCATCTGTTGCAAGATATAAAAAAACTACACATACTCCTGGTTCCTGTACGTTGTCAGGGACACGTTACAGATCCATTCTTATATTAGAAGGGATCCACAACGTGAGTAGTCTAAGTAGGGATCCTCCATACGCTAGCCTTCATTCTGTTATGAAGGGTGAACTAGCTAGGTAAGGTAAATTACCAAGTTTGCCCATTGAAGACTTTGATACGAATACTTTGGTAAGCCTACTTATGCCCGTATGCACCTACAAAAGAACCGATGGCTCAGTGGGTATGGGGACATGCTACGAAGCCAACGGTCCCGGGTTCGATTCCCGGCGCAGGCTTT
>JAUJYS010002796.1:0-14118 GCA_033995665.1 Melogona broelemanni | reverse complement strand
ACCCCTAAGCTCTGGACTCCCTAATGGAAGCTCAGGGGTGACGACAGTACCCCAGGCTAACGAATAAACGAAAGCCTTCGCCGGGAATCGAACCCGGGACCGTCGGCTTCGTAGGATATCGCCATACCCACTGAGCCATCGGTACGTACACGAATAATCTTGAACAACTTGTCAGTGTCATTTCATTTATTTATTTATTTTTAATTCAGAAAAATTTAATTACTTGTTTAACGATATGAAGATATGTCAATATGCTGCGTGTGTTTCAATTTTAAAACACACACGAACCATTTTATGTGTACTTATCAAAGTTTGCAAAAAAAATTGTTCATACCACGCTCTTTTTGGATCCGTTTTTTTTACCAGATTTTGTTGATTGCGTCAAAGACGTGTTCCATAATCAGCTTAGTGAGAGATGCCACAATTCCAGTAAAATTTCAAATACACGGAACAGCCCAGTTGCTTCCACGGCAATTTGCCAGAATTGCACCAATTCTAAAAACCATATGTCAGGATTGGAAATTCGCGTACAACATTTGGAGGTACAAGCATTTAATGGAACTGTCTATCAAATTTAAAATATTTTTTACACTTACGATTTTAATCAACTCATCTAATCACATTTAAACTTCCAGAATCGTCTCAGTCAAGCGCAACATTTCTGTTCCAGTGCAGAACGGAAACTTCTGATCAGTGGCATGGTAAGAAGCACCGGAGATTTGAATATTTATAATTTGCGAATTTCAAACGGCCTTTGCAATTTATCGTTATTTTTTGAAAAAAAATATTGTGATACATTTCAGGATTTGCAGGTTCAAATTGAGCGCACTAGGAAGTTAACCGAGCAGCTGGAATTCGAAACCAAGGCGATCAATCAAGAGAAGGCGGATTTCGAATTGCGATTGCAAGTTGCTGAAGAAAAGTTGAAGTGTGGAGCGGATTCATTGCCACTGGTAAGTCAACCAAGTTCAACACAATTTTTTTAAGCTTTATTCAATTGTGCTAAACGGTATATAATGTTCAAATTTTTTATTACGAACTTAGGGGTGGATCTTGCAGCCTGGCTATTCCAGCTGCCATTCCCCATCCCTTCCCTGCCCCTCGCACATCTCCATAGAGACACGAGGGTGCAGTAATCCTGTAGTGCACTGGACACTACGGTGATTTAAAAAAAAATAATAAGTATATATATAGAGAATAAAAAAATACTCGTATTTTGGATTCAGCCTAATGATTTTTTATCGTCATGACTAATTGTGAATATTACTCGACTAAATTACTCATTTGATCGATTCATCGAGAACAAAGAACAAATCGATGATTCATCGAGAACAACAGTTTGCTCACCACCGAGGCCGCACGTGATCTACGCGTGACAAAACACGAAGCAAGCGCCAGTGATAGGATGGGGAAGGAGGGAGGGGGGTGTAGAATGTGGAGTAAACTCAGTAAAGGGTAACTCTACCAAAAACATTTCTGAGACCCGCTTATCTTTCTAACGACTCCAGGTATTTCATTTCGTTGGTTTATGGAATCCAGGAATCCCAAATAGTAAATCCAATTATTGGGCATCGTTGGCATTGTCACCGAATTTCTGAGTCCGCGTCATCAATCCCAACTAAAAGAGGTATCTGCGCCGGCGAGCCAGAACGATGGGATTGGAGAACGTGTTGTAAGCCTGACGCATGGGTGATGTTGCGAGCGAATAAACAGGTTTTAGCTGTCGCCCAAAGACAGAGATAACAAGTAGCTGTTGTTTTCCATGGTAGGCTGGAGAGCGATCAGCAACGTTATATATACATACGCCAGGCGCGTTATATACGCATGCTGACAACTAGAGGGATTGACTGATAATGTTATTGGTGTTTATTGGAAATCAGGTTCAATGAAGGCGTGGGCACGATAAAGTAGAGCGAGATTCATTTGCTGCGCGCAGCAAATCCCATTCGAACCCTAACTCCTATCAAAAGTAAAGGGGTGGGCCAAGGTTGCGGTCAACCTGGGATCCAAATCTGCACAAGTCGCAAAAATATGCAATTTTTTATTTTTTTTTTATTTCAAGAATAGAACGTCTCAGAAAAAAAAACGAAAATATACACTAGAAAGATAATTTAATTGTCTCCCTTTTCCATTAATCGCCATCGACATTGATGCATTTTTCGATTTTTTATCACATAATTTGTGAGCCTTAGTCGAAGAGAGCAGTCAAATTGAATAGGAACTTCAGTTTTAACTTCATAAATATTCTGTACTCGTTGTATATACTCAACGAGTACAGAATATTTATGAAGTTAAAAATGAAGTTCCTATTCAATTTGACTTCTCTATTCGACTTCATAACTATTCTGTAATCACTAAGATGTTTCGTCGAAGGGCTACAACAAATAACTGTGCAGAGATGATGTACCAAGTTTGGTGATGGAACAACAAGTTCGAAAAATAACGAACGGTCCGGACCCCCAAAATTTTCTGCATAGCAGATTGTGCAGAGGTTCTTCGTTAAGACTTGTTGTTCCATCACCAAACTTGGTACATCGTCTCTGCACAGTTCCTTCTAGTGATCCTTTGAACAAACATTTTAGCGATTAAAGAATAGTTTTCTATTCGACTAAGGTTCACAAATCATGTGGTAAAAAATCGAAAAATGCACCAATGACGATGGCGATTAATGGAAAAAATAGACAATTAATTTATCTTTCCAGTGTTTTTTTCGGTTTTTTTTCCTGAGACGTTCCATTTTCGAAATAAAAAATTCGTACTTGTATATTAAATATTTTTCGGTCCAGAAATTTAAGTCGAAATTTAGATGAAATATAATAGTAGTAGCACCAAGCGTCTACAGAAAAGCGATTGCAGCGCCACCCGGTGAGAGATCGGTGCCCAAAAACCCATAGACACTTGGTGCTACTACTTGTAATTGCGAATTTGTTCGCTAGACATTACGTTCTAGTAGAACAAAAACAATTACCTTGGTTTCCAGCTAGCATATTTTTTATTTTTATATTTGAAGAAATTTGTTTATATCTCTTTATTTTTTGTTGAATCTCGTTTTAATTTGAAAAATAAATGTTGGATATGTGCGCACTTGTCTTATGCGACTCGAGTCATTGCTTATTAGAACAGCTAAAGAGACAATCACAATCCTTCGCGCAATTCAGCCCGGATTTTCAGTCGGGATTATTTTTCAATTTGCGAAAGATGTGGAACCTCCTGAGATCAAATTCCTGGTGCGAGTTCCATTCCTACTTCGACTTTCACTCAATCCAATTCAGTACTCTGCACACATGCACGATGGCTCAGTGGGTATGGCAACATCCTACGAAACCAACGGTCCCGGGTTCGATTCCCGGCGCAGGCTTTCGTTTAATCGTTAGCCTGGGGTACTGGCGTCGCCTCTGAGCTTCCATTAGGGAGTCCAGAGCTTAGGGGTGGATCCTGAAAACTGGCTATTCCAGCTGCCATTCCCAATCCCTTTCTTGCCCCTCGCACATCTCCATAGAGGCATGAGGGTGCAGTAATCCTGTAGTGTACTAGACACTACGATGATTAAAAAAAAAAAAAATAAAAAAAAGTTGCGTAGATCTGGCTTGAGCTGACCAGATGGCTTATTGGAGGCGAAGAGCCGCGGTATGATTGCAAAGTGATGGGTTTCGGTTCAAGCAGGAACCCCGGGCTCGACCCCGTCCAGATTAGTTTGAACGTGTGCGCCGATTTAAGACACCTGCGAGCAGGTGCTGATTAGCCATTGCGGATGGTCCACCCAAAAAAAGATACCTGACTGCCCCTCCCCCTCCCCATAAATTTTCATTTTGGCCAGGGAAAATCAGGGAATGTCGGGGAAGTCAGGGCCCCTTGGAGTTATTTTCCGACCGGGCCCCTAGTAGCAAGTCCGCCCCTGCCTGCGAGGAAATTTTCATATTTCCAGTTCATGAACGGCATGCAGTGTGCGCTAACCTCCAGGTTTACTAAATTACTATAAGTATAAGAATATGTTGGATGATTTCGGCTGTGTCTAGGGAGTGGTTTGGCATTTAACTGCAAAATAGCTTGAGGGCTTGTTTCATCTAGTTAGCTCACGCAAGACATTGTTTCGTATCTTAATTTTACGTGAGATTCCGTTATGAGAACTTCCACATCCGTTTAATCATTCGTTTAAACATCCGCGCACAAGTAGGAGAGAGTGGCTGGGCACTTTCTCTGACACGCCCAAGGAAATAATAAACGAGGAAAATGCTTTTAAATCTTTTTAATGGAATAATGAAGGCTCATGTTCTTCCTCTTAATTCACGCATTTATAAATATTCTTTTTATGGTGATTTAAGCGCGCTATATATTTTAAGAAGGCGTAAAAGAAGATAGAATCCTTTTTTTGTATTTTGATTTTTTAATGTTACCATTTTTCTTGAATATTTAAAGTATTGTAGCGACAGTGAGTCATACCTACTATATATTTTTTTAAATTACCGTAGTGTCTAGTGCACTACAGGATTACTACACCTTCATGTCTCTATGGAAATGTGCCAGGGGCAGGGAAGGAAAGAGATGGGGAACTGCAGTCAGGCTGCAGGATCCACCCCTAAGCTCTGGACTTCCTAATGGAAGCTGATTATTATTAGTTTGGTGCCAGATTGAGAAGAAATTTAATGTATCGAAATAATAAACACATGGGTTAATCTTTCAAGTAAGATTAATTTTTTTAAATTCAATTCGTCGATTACAGGTTTCATAATACGGTTTGTAAAATGGCCAAAGCCAAAAAAAATCTTACACCTGCCAAGCTCAAAATCAAACACCTGCCACTGTCACGCGCCACATTGATTAAATGACAACTGGCAACCCAAACGGGAACATCGAGAGTGGTTCAAATTAGAATTTCCTCGCTCATCGACAGTCGCTTGTGTGAATGAATGACGGCGACGCAAACACTATGACAAAACAATGAAGCACTTGTGGAGGGCATAGCGATTAAAGAAGGAAGAATTAAAGTAGGAGGAAATTATTATTTGAACCACTGTCAATGTGCTGAGAGGGCTGCCAATTGTCATTACCGTGAGTCTGGCGTGACTATCAAAAAGATACGTGTTTCAAACATTAGCCTACCCAAACTGATGCATTTAATTTATTCGCAATCGGTCATTTGAATAAATAAAATGTATATTTGCTATAAACTCGACATTTCTTTGTGCGCGCTCCTGCTCTTATAATTAAAATTGTAGCATATCAGGTAAACAAAATTATATTAGTCGAATCTATTAGTTATTTTATGGCTTTATGCTATCCATTACTGAACAGTCACTATTTTGGAAAACATACCAGATTACTTTAATTTATTATAAGAATTTTTCTCGTTATATGCTGGACGCTGTGTGTTCGAACTCAACATACGAGTATTGGTGTCATCAATGAATATTGCTTTTTTAATTTTTAAATAAAAGCATCTGTCATCATAAACGAAAATATCATAAAAATCATTATAATCTTAACCGAATAATCATAACCGAAAATTTAGTTTGCTAAAATCATCTGATTTAATAGTTATAACATTTAATTCAATTACTCTTTTTTTGTCACTAAGTAGTGAACGTAGTGGACGCAAATTTCGAATTGTTTCAGATCACAATTCTCGAATATTCGAATAGTGCTGTGTATACAAAATGATGACCAGTTTTGTGTTCTAAGATTATCACTCATTCTACGAAACCTTTTCGTCCTTTATGGACAATGGTATTTCCTGAGTCCTTCGGTGCAATGTGAAGTTACGCCACTTACGTGGCACCTGTTCAGATTGCCTCTGTTGTGGCACCTGTTCAGATTGCCTCTGTTGTATGCGATACTTATTTTATCTGAAGTGTTCGTAGGAGCTGTGTGTAGGAGCTAACCGTTCCGTAGGAGCGGTTTTCTCATTTTTTATTGATACTTATTTTAGTTATTTTTTTTTCAAATACCTGTAACTCATAATCACGTGATATTTACGTTTATAGGAATAATCATGTTAATGGAGTCTGTCGAGGTCTCGTCAATTGAGGTAACAAGTCATGTAAATCAATGTGATTGGTTACTTTGAAAAAGCATTAGCAACATTTTTTTTATTGCATTCACTGTATTATGGTTGGACAAGAATTTTTATAGGGCGTCTCGATCAAAGTCAAAGTAAAAAACGAAGGACAAAATTCGTACATTAATTATACGTTGCCGTAAGACTACTTACATTCACGTTTCTTATTGGTCCTTTAGCCATTGCCTCGCCGTGATTAGTTCCAAATGGCGTTGCATGACATTTAAAGACCCTTACATACATTGTAGATGCCAATATGCATACGTTGGGCTTTAACAGTAACCAGATGGGGTGAAGATAAACGATAGAATAATACCGCAAAATAATTGCTAATTAAATCCAAAGGCATGCCATTCCGCATACACGAACGTCATCAAAATCGCCACAGTACATGCGTAGAATCGTCAGACGCTGCTGGGGTATATATATATAAGACAAGATAGATTTAGCTTTGCATATCGGCCCGAAAGTGCCGACGGTCAGTTGATTTTTAGCCAGGTAGAAAACTATATGAAAGTGGAAAACGCTGAGGAGACGTCGTACAGAATTTTCAATTGTGATGATTCAATAATCAATTGTGGTGAATAATTTTTCGAATCAAACACTTACATGTGCACGCGTATGTTCAAGTAGGAATAGCATTGTGCGTACATTTTAACTGAGTGCTCAGTTTGCAATTCGATGTTGCCATTTTGGATTTACTTCGATTTTGTTGGGATTGTAGCGCCAACTACATGACAACTTATTTCTATAGCATAAAATAGAGTTTAGTTTCTATGCTTACATATCTATTTTATGCACTGCGCGTGAATAAATGTAAATTCCATTCTGTCACGTGCATAATTTAAAATTGATCTTGCCGACTGTCTAGTTCGGATGTGTTTGTAATTTGCACCACTAATTTAATTAAAACTGCTTATAAATCTCAACAAGTAATGTCGAGTTTCCAACAATCAATTATAGCCAAACATTTTATGGAGTTCTTATTTTATTTCAAATAGTTTATTGTTGAATATTAATTTGCTCGAAATGGTGAGAATATTATGCAAATGCTAATTTGGGCATTAATCAAAAGATGATAAACTGAAACTCCTGGTAAAGCAAACCTGCTAATGTTACGTTAATGATTTAACAAATTTAGGAAAGCGTTCGACAGAGTCTTTACGAATGACCAAGTTAAGTATTATACACCCTGTATCTTTGTATTATGCACTCTGTTTACAGGTAATTTTAAAATTATATATTTGAAGGACGTTTGTTTATACAGTTATACCGCGGAACGAAACAAAAGCGTTTGACATTACACGCATTTGAAGATAATGTTTTATATAACAATACACACGCGAACATAACGTCACTTTCATAAGATACTGTACCGTGATCATTTTATTTCATAGTTAATGAAAATTTTCATTGTTGCTTTCTTTGCTGTAAAGAAATAAAAAAAAAACATGAAACATTTGGTGCACCCAAGTCCATTTTCCAAGATGGGATAAGGATGATAGCTGGTAAACAGTCAGCTGCATTAACCCCCGAGCTACCGTGGTTCAAGAAACCCAGGGGAGTATGCCGCTTCTTGACCTTTGTCAAGGCATCGTCTATGAATAGATGATCACAAGCAATTACTATTTTATCGTCGGCCTTCCTTGTAAGCTTGGTGATTTAAAACAATTAATTCACCTATTTTAGTGCTGCTACATCCAAAGGCAATATAAAAAAGTCACGTGTCATCCAATTTGCTGAATGAAAAACAATCAATGAATGACTTTTACTTTTGCTACTTCGCCAGGCTTCTTTTGCCAGTAGGATCACGTCATGTTTTACGACTAGTGGCGACCCCTATGCCTTACGAGACGAACTGTCACGGGCGACCGCGCACGAGTTTCGAGTCCCGTTTCTATGAGACTCCCCTCATTTCCTCTCGAAAACCAGTTTACTCGCGAATCCATACCCTTTTCCACTTCCTCAATTTATGTCCTACGTCCGATTCGCGTGGGATATACACGCACGCGCATTCATATATATCCATCCATCCACCCCAACCCAACCTAAAAATCCACCCTTCCAGACGGCATCCATAAAGCCAATATTGCGATCATGGATATGATATAGGCCACCATATAAATCGTCACGAGACCCTCCAAGTCTCCAACCGAATGAAAACTTTTTCGTTTATTGAAAATGCAAACTTAACCGTGAATCCCAGATGAAAGAATCACACAAATAATTCTCGTTTACGCTTAAAGGTATAATGTAGCATGATTCCTAGCTTATTCCTAGCTTAGCTATGATTCTCATGCTTTCCTAGAGCCATACAACCAAATTCATTAAAGTAAACGTAAGAAAGGTAGGTGAAAGTAGGCAACTATATTTTTGTAACGCGAAGTTTACACAAAACATTCATTACATTTTGATGATTCTTTTCTTTTCTGAATCATAAATATTTTTTTTTTAATTACGTGGCGAACGGAGTTTACTATTTAAAAGCTAGTATGTCATTTTGACTATTGAAGTTGAAAAAATATGCTAAAAAGTTACTTTTGCGTTACAGTTATGTTCGATTATTTTTATTAGTAGAATCTAAGAATCTTGTTACAAACTAAAAAACCAGTGAGGTTGACGGTAGAATGGTTAATGTAAAATGAAGGTTGTAAAACGAAAGTTGAATTTCTCGTTATTACGCGAATTTCGCACGAATTTCGAATTTGTTCTTCGCTTCGCACGGTTCAGCGAAATTCGCGTAAAAACGAGAAATTCAACTTTCGTTTTACAACCTTCATTTTAAACTTCGATGAACACTTTCTCCCGTTCATTGTAGGATGTATCTTATACAAGTACATTGCTTGTATGAATTTATCTCGCATATAAAATTCCGAAGACTAAAATTTCCTTCCTAGGAAAAATAACTCAACGGTTCCTACCGCCAGAAAAGGGACCAGTCAAAACAAAACAAACCAGACAAAATGTTTCCGTTCCGTTAAAAATTCCGAGTTTTTCCTGAAAAAATATATTTTGAAAAAAGTTCCGTTCCGTTCATAACAAACACTGCATATCGGAATCTGTGTTGATATTGGGTTCGCCCCCCGTATGCTCATGCGCGGGCGATGTTGACATTAAAAATGAGTAAATGTGACGACAGGAGTCCTTGTACGCGACAAGAGATGATATTGGTGAAGGTGGGCGAGTGAATAGATAGCATCATCGACTAGGAGTGAGCGAAAGGATGGATGGTGATGGCGGAAAAAAAGATGGAATAGGTCACGGGTTGTGTGCGTAGCATCGAAATGCCTAATTGCGACATCAGCGTTCGCCCTTTGGGCAAAGCTGCGTCTGATCTTTTCAAATTATTTTCCCTCTTTTTTAATTTCTGACGCAGATCGCAGAATAAAACCGGTACATGACGGCTCGGGGAAGCTTCGAGTAAGAGAGCCCAAATTTAATTAAATCCAAACGAGTGTTTGTAGATGAAAGCGTGTAGAGACGTTTGTTTGGTAAACGATTTCAATTGCGCGCAGTAGTACTATTTACTACTTTCTACAAGTATTTCTTTTTCGGAGAAGAAAAAGGCTTTGTCGAATTGGTTTTACCTAAAGCGGTTAATTTGTATCACGATTGTATAAATATAAATAAAGCCCAGGGATAATATAAATGAGAGCCGCGTTGGGAATCGAACTCGAGACCGTCGTACCTCAGACGTTCAGGCCAAATGACCCATAAATAAAATCTACATGTATACTGTAAGAAAAAGAAGGTATTTTGTCTCTAAATCAGTGTGTGTGTGTGTGTCAGCGTCAATCGGAATTAACTGGTGGCGACATCTATTATTAATTTGTTGAACATGATTTGGACGATAGCTGCAAGATAGCTGATAATATCGATTTTTGAAAAAAAATTTATTATTGTTATTTACCGTTGTCGCAATTGGTTGCAACGTGAATTTTCATTTATGATTACTTATCTTTCATCCCAACCGAGATTGGAATACAAATATCAAAACACAATTTGTGCAGAATTCGTGACACATTTATGATCAGTCACTGAATCACCTGAACTATTTGTCCCGTCTATCGGTATTTACCGGCGAAGCCGGGACGAAGGAATAGTAATTGGATAAGCCATAAAATAAATCATATTGTAGCATGACTCATGGCGGGTCATGAGTATAATTCAAGTACTCGTATATTCGAATTATACGGTAATTATACAGTATGTTTGGTAAAACTGACCGTTACTTAAATGGCGTTTAATTTCCCTTTTAGTGGCTACTGACTTAAATTGTATAAGCGGTAAAAATAAATCAACGAAGTCTTGACATATCCTTTATAATAGATTTTCGGAACGGGCTTTACTAGTGATCAGTAGCATAATCTACCTCCCAATACATGTCAAAAGAGAAAATCTGCAACGTTTTATATTTATTTCGCCATTTCTTTTGTTACGCAATACGTACCTCATCCAATGAGATCACCATAAGCTTATAGATACTTTTTTCGTCTATCTTTTTTTGTACACTGTGTGTCATACTTTATTGTGTCGTACGTATACAATGACAATGGAAGTCCCCGGAAATGTTCTGTGCCTCTCTCTGCAGTGCCTTTTTTACGAGCGCGCATGAACGTTTTCAGCCATTGAATTTCAATTCATGTTCCTCATCCAGTCAACATGCATGAAGTAAATCATACAGAAAATGACGCGATACAGACTGTTCTGCGCTTTCAGATCCGCATGGCTTCGACAATCTCTACTTTTTCTTCGCTTCTGTGATGGCCTGAGTTTCATTCGGTTAGCTCATTCATGGTTAGCTCAAAGAGGGTGAAAGTTCTAGAGTGCCTTAAACATAACCTGTTCGAGATATTATCAACAAAGATAATATAAACCGAAGCTGTTAATAATATAATTTGTAAAAATAAATAAAATAATGTGTAATTGTAGTGGCGGTACAAATTACAAATACATCCCAACTTGGCAATTGGCATGATCAATTGTAAATTCTGCACGTTGCATAAAATAAACTTACTGGACTTCACGTGCAGTGCATCAAAAGTGATTATAAATAGTTGGAATGAAGATGCGCCACAATCCCAATAATAGTGATAACAACTCGCAACAAATATGACGACATTATCACGCCGCGGTGTTATCACCGAAAACAATGTCACTAAAAGGACAAAAGAAAATGGCGGAAATCAACAGTACAGCTCACTTAGGTGGACAACTGCATCTAGCTCTTTTAGTTCGTTGGACGGGTTATACTGAACTCACCAGCGCCAAAAACCACTAAAACACTAGCGATAAAAAATGGAAGAGGCTCGTAAGAAAACTAAAAATAAGATATTAAAGAGTTTATTTTACGCGAAGGGAACAAAAAATCATTCTTCTTTCCTAATCGAGCTAAGTACTAACTGACAATCACGGAAGAAAAGAAAAAAAACACCACCACGTACGTATTTTTTCAGCGAAAGAAAAAAAAAAACACCAAAAAAAACCACGAAAATTTGTAATAAGACATAACTGCCACTCATACAAATAACCTGGACCCGAGCCACATGCATCATATCCGCTAAGCAATATTTTATCTACGGAGAAGAAATGGTCGCCCGTTCCTTTTTTTGCGAGCTTGAATATACATGACTCTTAGAAATAATGCTGTTTCGCTGTCTACGTATTTCATAAATAATAACCCCTTAGCCTATCTACCGGAAACAGATTCGACGGCACACAAAAATATAGAGACGCGTTGGCGTTATTCCTTTTTCCTTTCAAAAAGGAAAACAATACAAGCTCCAATGTCGTCTTCAATTTTATAATACACTAGTCTTTCCCATTCTATATTTTACGGAATCAACAATTCTTGTCGAGTGACGGAACACAAAAAAGGTTGGCTGGAAAATAAAATACAGACGCGCAGAGAATTGGAAACAACCTGCATGGAGCTTACGAAGCATAAATAAAATTTACCACTGAAATATTTATTTATCCATTACAGTAGACAGTCCTGTTAAAAAAGGTTTCATGTGCTCAAACCTTTATTTAAAAATATGACGATACATTGGGCACTGGTAACACGGAAATTAATCTGAAAATAGCGAATTGCAAAAAAATTAAAAGAAGAAATGTTTTTTATGACTAGAGAGATAATCGGTTTAGAAATAATAAAGTACCATTCCTCAGTTCTGGATTGAGATGTCAGGAAACCGTAATATTTTCTCGTTCACCATTTCACGGCCAAAACGAAAACAAAACGAAAAACACGTAATCACAATCCACCACCTCGAAACTCGAAAGACTATCGAGAAAAAGTGCGTTATAATAAAATTAGTTCACACATAAACATTCGCCACTTAAAAGCAAAGCAGGACGCGCCCCACACGTCGAAGACCTTTCAAGTTTTGCACGTCAATCCATGGAGGACGGAGTTCCCCATGAATAAAATCAACTCAGCGTAAGTGCATTAGCGAAGTCGTGTCATCGCGTCAATTAAAAGGCGAGCACCGCGAACGGTACCTCAACAGCCATCGCATCAATCACGACAAGTAGGTTGCAGTCGTGTTGATTGCATGGTCTGCGCCATCGCCTTGCGGTTTACCAACAGACTTTGTTTTCGCGCCATAATACTTGAACCGATGACTGATTGATGAACGTCTGCGGATCGATTTGAGGGGGGTTTTAGAACAGCAATAGCGGGTGACGAGTGACACAGTGCAGTTATCAACACAGTCACGAAGAAACCCAGTGATTCATGGTCGCTGTATTGTTTTTGCGAACTGTTTTTCGTGTGTGGAAAGGTCCAGTATCTCTTGTGGAGGGCAACAGTAAAAGAGAAAGACCATACATTAGGAGAATGAATGAAGAAATAATTAGAAATTAAACCTGTACTTGGTGGGCAATATTGGCGAACTTTTTTTTGTTACCAAGGATCCGAAAGTCTCTTCATCAAACCTCTTGTCGCTTCAATCCTTAATGCTTGTAATTAAATATTTAACTGATTAATAAATCAGTTAAATATTTAACTGGTTAATAAATCAGTTATTTGTTTTTTTCTTAATGTTTGTGTCCGACGAGCGAACCGATTGGGGCTCGAACCCACAACCTTACGCTCTAACCGTCAAAGCTTCACCCGAAAACCTTTATGTTTTAATTGTTGTTTTTGTTAACAGCATGAAAAAAGTGATTACTATCATTTGTGAAATAAAACTACAAAAAAGTGATTAAATTATAGGAAACCTTACATAATCGATTACTGAGATGTACGAAAATATAAGCCTTAAAAGATGAGGTCAACTATTAATTTGCATAAAAATGCGAGTCATTTTTAATCAATACACAAGTGAAATACAATATGATAGATATATATTTTTTTTATTCTGGATCACTGTAATGAATAGCACAACAGGGGGTTATTGTACCCCTGGTGTCGCCTATGGATATCAAGTCAATGATTGTACAAATATTGCTGGTAGATTCCAGAAGTCCTTAACGTCTGTTCTTGCGATTGTGGAGCTTTTATGTAAAAATATGAATTAAAAATATATAACAATATAAGTTTAATTTCAATGAAACTGTACGCTAATTTTTGGAGTTTCGTATACTGCAATATCAAGGAGCGCTGATGTTTCTGTCCACCGGTAAGCGATTGAAATGGTTCTCGTCCAGAACGTTGAACACCTTCACATCTTCCAGGGTGTCTGGCAGAAATTTGTTTTTGGTCTCCTGCAGCAGTATGCACAGCACGGCGACCAAGAGGGACTGAATGCCGCACAACGTCAGCGTGATCGACCGACTGTAGCCGACCTAAAATAACGCAAGTGTCGATTCGATTCAGCAAATAGAATAGTTCAATAATAAATAGTGCCTCCTGAGACCACCAGCCCACCAACAACGAGTCCAGAGTACAATGAAAGTTGCACATAATTTATATTTTAACGAAGTCACATAGTATGACAAATATTTAATATGTAGAAAGATTATACGGTAAATGTTCACTTTAAGGCGGTATTTCACTAGGCGAATAATCGCGGCGAATGCAGCTGACGCGCGCAAATTGCAGCAAGAGTACAGCAACT
>JAUJYS010002795.1:0-14119 GCA_033995665.1 Melogona broelemanni | reverse complement strand
TGTGCTGGCTCACCAGTTTGCCCCCCCCCCCCCCACTTGCACCATCCTACCCTATCAAAAATTCCCGAGCAAATTACTATAGATTTTCTTTTAGTCGTGCGTGTATAACTTAAATCCTGGCATCGTCTAAAAGATTAGCCTACTACTTCCAGGCAATTCGAAATCATGGAAAATCTGAAAATAATTGCAACCGTGTCACGTGCCCGAATCACGTGACTGGCACGCATTTGTTAGCCAATTGAAACTTAGGATTTCGGATCGTGCATTCTTGGTACGACCGGAGTTAAGCTGATTATCGCGATCTCGGAAAAAATTGCTAACTGGATCCTGGAGGACGCATTATAAAAAAGCCTATTACATTGTCTCTGGGGTATCTCTCGCTATTTCTTACGCCACGATGTCCATGTCAGCCAATAGAAATGGGTTCAACGCTAGTCGTAGAAAACACAAGCGTGTCAGTCTATTTAATACAATTTGCGTGCTACTACCAAATCTAATGTATCAATTATTTGGGCGGGATTAACTGAAGGTGCTGTCACTCATGTCAAACTAATTCTGAACGAAATACATGTATGTTCTTATGAAAATGCATTGCTGCAACCTAGTTTTATTTGTAAAAAGAAAATGTTATAAATCTACATGGTATTTTAATGCATATTCCATCAAATGGTCAAATCAATATTTTTTTTTACAAAAATACAAAATGTTAATTGCTTTATAATCTTAAACGTCAATTTTGATGTCATGATCTCGCCCAAGATAAAATCCCAATTATGATAAAACTAAACCATCGTCGAATTATTAAATCAGTTTTTTCGAGCGGGTTTATTCTCGTTGATAACTATAGAAGAACATTGACTGTTTTTTTAAACCTTTTTTCTTTTCACTTTATTATATTTTTGCATCCTTTTATTAAATATTCGAGTCACGAGGGAATGGCTTTACTTGAATTATTTTCACTCTTCGGACCATTCCACATTACGAAAGTAAAAAAAATAATAGAAAACAAATAAATTAAAAAATGTAAACCAAGGATTGCCAACCTCATTTCCAAATAGTCAAAGTACTAACATTTTTTTTACTCTACCTCGTTATTTCCCCAAAACAGCTGGCAAGGGCAAAGCCGACGAAGACATCGGTTTCAACCCAGACGAGGAGAACAAGCCCTCCATCACCGTGCGTCCCAGCTCGGCCCCCGCCTCGGTGCCCACGTCACTCTGGCTGCTGGTCGCCTCCACGGCGCTGGCGTTGTTGTTCTCGACCAGGCTGTCCTCGTATCCCGCTGGCCTGCTCAACGGCTAGTGCCGCCCCAACCATCACCTGGATCGCCGACTCTAGTCTCCAAACGCTGGTGTTTTTTGCATATATTTGGACGGAGTGAATGCGTGCGTGAATTTGACGTATGTATGCGTGTGTGCCTGTCTGTATGTATGTGTGGACATATAAAAAAATGCGTGTGCGATATATGGTCGGAGAACGGAGGCGGCGGGGGAAAGAGCAGCATCAGCGGAGAGTCAATTTGTAGCGGTCAGATATATTTCGCGGTAACCGATAGACTTGGACTCGGCACCGTTTTTTTTCGCCCTTGTACATTTTTTCGAATATCTCTAGTGTGCGTGTGTGCGTTCTCTTGGGCATGCCAGACGTGTGACCAGATACCACCACCACCATCACCATCACCACCAAGTGGCTAAAATAACTCACCTTTATGTCACGTGACAGACGGTGAAACCCACTTGGGGAGACAACATAATAACGATAAAATTGGAAATTTGAAAGAAACCAAATTGATTTTTTGCTGTCGCGCAGATACCACCTGAGTGAGCAGCAAAATACGAGCCATCTCTCTGCGCCAACGTGTCTAGTGGTTAACGGGGAGTTCGACTTAGGATCGTCATCATTTGTCATCCTCATCAGAAACACGTGACCGACGGACGTCGTCTCTTCTAGATCGACCAGTAAGAAGAAAAGAAAAAGAACGTGGTTTGGAATCTTGGAAAAATAAAAAAATAAAATCCTTACCATACAGTTACACCAGAAATACCACGCCCTCCGTTCCAACACGTCACACAACACGGAAACTACTTTGACACGTATTTGCGCGCATCGGTATAAACGCATATAAATATGTGTATGTATATACATATATACGAGTATATATGCCGCTTTTTCTTCTTTTTTTTTTCGGTGTGAGTGCGTTCGGTGAAGAAAAACCCACGGACAATTTCGAGGCGCACCCGCGCATCTTTGCTGGGGGATTTTTTTTTTTTCGTCTGCCTAGACACTATCGTGTGACAACGTGAATTCGATTCGGAAGCGAGATTGGATATTTACTGGATGCGAGATTTGTTCGCGGGGAGGCTGGTGGAGAAAAAAAAGACTGGACATACACGTGTTGGATGGAAAAGGGTAACCCGATTGAAGACTGACACAAGAAAAAAACCGGAAGTAGATATGCTATATGACGTCAGATGGATTCTTGTTCTAAAAAAATTGTTAATTAATGTATTTGTAATTTAAAATTTGTTTTTTTTTGTCGAATGCGCGAACACACCAAGAAGTGAACGACACGGGCAGCGATTGATTGGTCTAGTTGGAAATTGCACAACTTGTTACGCGTTTCGCTAGTTTGTTGTACATAAGAGAAGGCTTTCTTGTTTTTTATTTTGTTTCTAGTGTGGTGTGGGATAGGGCAACAGAGACACGGGGACACGATCCGATCGACAAGTTCATGCTGGAAAAATAATTAAGAAAATAACCGAATTGGAGGACTATATAGGTCTCGTGTCGACAAATGTAGATAGAATCTGGATGAGAAAAAGGAAAAACTCATTTCAATTTACACGAACATTTTGTTCTAGTTCACGTGGGAATGGATGAGGTACATTTTTTTATCGTAACTGGTCATTTATCAATACTGGTTCCTCCCCCTCCCTTTTTATTACGCAGGGTTGTCGAATGTGGCCCTGACGGCATCAAGCTTGTTTAGGTTGGTGGCTGATTTTTTTTTACTACTCATACAAGAGTATACAAGTTAGGAGATTTACAAGCAGTATGGAATTCTCACGTATCCGTAAGACACGAGTACCAAGTGTAGGATTTTATAATCGAATATTTGTGACCCAGGACCCCCTTATCAATTAATCGAAACTATAAGAGGAAAGAAAATTGACATAGGAGTTTTTATAATTTGTAGCTATCGGTATATCCCGCAATAAATGAATCGCAATAGAGATTAGAGAACGTGTTAATCGAGCAGGTTGTGCTTGGATACCGAATATGCTAATTTTTTGAATAATTTGAAAACGGACATGACCATCTTGGTTTTAAAATGGAATCATCAATCATATTTCATTTTTTTTAAACACGGCTCACTTTGAGAGGATACTAGTTTCACCATGTTTTAGCTTGCACCTTGTCTAGGTCACGTTTTTACTTGGCAAACTGTTCGTCGATAGGTTTAGGAGCTTACCCGAGGTATCCATTAGAACGCATACAATATTTTGTTTCGATTATCCTTCAACACCTCAAATGGCCAATTTCGTGTTTTATCTCAAATTTGGATTAAAGTTGACCGTACATATATTGTATGTTAAGGTTTTTCTCGACATGATGGAATGTCACCTGATTTTCAGGATCATGATTTCTTGCTTTTTCCTATATTAACATATTATCGATGTGATTTTGCTATTTGTACCATATAATTAAATCAAATTAAATCAAAAGTATGAATTATGTTATAACTTTGGCCTTTTGAGGTGACATCAACCATTTTTTTTAATATCGCTTGACGATGAGCTTCGGTCTAATGTTTTAGCGGGTCACATGAAATTGCTCTTAACTATTCCGAACAAAATTTATATCCTCTTGTCCAAGTTGCAATATATCTGGCTAGATTTTATCTGCTCATAAGACATGGCAAGCTCTTCCATATTTGTGCCAATACGTTAGCCATCGTTGCTATTTCTTTGAACGTGTCCCGACTTGTTGCTCTGGGTCAATGCGCAACTGGCTTGCGATGAAATGGTGAAAATATTCTTTAATAATGTATGTAGACCGATTTTGCGACTAGGATAATGAACGTGAAAAATGTTTTCATTCAATATTCAATTATGTTAAATTTAGATTTTAATTTAGTAGGAAAACCCAATTAAATCATAATCTTTATTATAAAAGAGTATTTTTTTTCGTATCTCGACACGTTAGTAGAATATTTTCACCAATCTTTCCTGCCCTGATTGTTGTACATAGAACGTTCTGTGCGTTTTATATTAAAAAAATCGTAATTGTCATCGGTCTCCTCCCCCCTATCCCAACCAATATGTAAGCATCAGTACAGTTGAGTTCCCTCGTGGACTTCATATATGAATATGAAGCATACCGCGACTACGAGAGCTGGTCGTCTTTTGAAAGTTGGAAGATAAGTGATATAATAATATTAGTAGTAATAATAAATAATCCAAGTGCTGATTAACGTTTAGTTTTTGAGGGAACCCGGGTACATGTACAAGTGTATTTTTTTAGATTGCAGAGTTATTGTTCAGATTTACGTTAAGCGAATTATTTTCAATGCAAGTGTTTTTGCTTAGAGAAAATCAAAATATGCAACAAATGCTTTCAGTTTTGTTTTTCAATACTTGTCGCAAACGTCGGGCACTTTTCTGGAGCGTCTCTTATACTCGACAAGTATGGGATACTGGCAATTTTTCGAAGATTAGACGTTCTAGTTGTCGAGTTTAACATGCAAGTTATATGAATTGCAGATCCTACACATTCAGGCAGACAGGAAGTTCAGTAGACTAGACTCTTTAAAACCTAGTTTGAAAAATATAAGTAAATCTTTCGGAGTATAGTTTATCGCGTTTCCAAACAACACTGTGCTTTTAGGATTTTTTTTTGAAAACTTGATTTTGTGCTGGATCCACTCATCATCTAGTACTCTCATTTTAAACAAGCGTGTCGATTTTTATTAATATTTCTTTTTGCTTTTTTAACTGGGGGAGAGTGTAGGTGGCCTAAATGTGTGGCTGCTGTTACAAAGGTAACGTTGTTGTGAATATGTGCTGTGTTCGAAACAGTTTTGCAACCCGGACCTTTAACGCATCAGACAAGAAACACTCGAGAAAGAAATTATTCAAACAAGAAATATTCCATGAAATTATTGTTACTTTTTCATATTCAGTTAGTTGCCACGCATTTTCAATTTCATGTTAAATGGTGGTGGATAGGCTTGCTTGCAGGGCATCGCTCAAATGCTTTACAGATCATCTTAAAATGCTTCAAACAGAAGAGCATCAGGGTGGTGATTTTTCTCAATCGTAACACAGCCAAGCTTGGAGACATGAAGTGTTCTTGGTTGTTCTAATCTCCGGTTGTTTTTATATACATGTTTTTTTTTTGCACTTGGCCTATCTCTTGTTTGTTCCGAAATGGTGACACTGTCTCAGTTTTGTTTGGGAAAAATTCGTACCATTACCGTTCTTGTCACTACCAGGACACTCTTTGAAAAATAATATTACAATATCTCGTCCCACACCCGCCCCAATATTTGTCCATATTGTTTCACATTCCTTTTCTAGACAGTTGTGCTGAATTTGATTCGCATCTATAGCAGTAGAACCGATTTGGTAAGCCCCCACCCTTCCCCCTCCTTCCCAGTCAGGGAAACCCAATTGTTCAGCCGCAACTATTAATTTTAACTACAAATTCCAAAACCTTGAAATAATTTTTATGTTCCGAATAGCTTCTTCATGAATAAATTATATTCTCGAAATGACTAATTACATGAACTTGGTGTTACTCGGCATGTGTTATTTTCTCGTTTTTTTCCCCAGAAATATCGCACGTAGCACCAGATTTCGAAATATTGTGTTATGTGCAAGTACGACGGAGTTCGTGGTTCAAGTGCTTCATTAGAATTCTGGGTTTTAGACCACTGAGAGGTAAATAGAGATTTTAATAAACGGTTTTAAGCACTGAATATCAATGCACTGATTTGTTTTGTTTTTGTAGCACGAATAGCTCTTTGGATCAGACGCAAGGCAGAACGCAACGCTCAATATAAATTCAGATTATGGTTTCCAAATTAAAAAAAAATAGAGTTGGTCTGTTCTTTCCACTCAACCTCAATAATGTTGTCAGAAAGTCACGTTGCTCATGTCGAAATGTGCAAACTACTATCATTTACAAATAAATATTAAACTAATTAATTATCAATAATCAATAAATTATTCAATCAGTTGATAATAATATCTAAATTTATTCAACTGGGTTTTATCAATAATCGTAATATTTATTTGTTTCACCCACCTATTTTTGGCTTGCTCACGCACCACGTTAATTAATCTATATTTTTTTTTACCTTAAAAGGAATAACCAAACATATTTGGAGAACGACTAACTCTTAGTGATACGACGATCCATGCGAATTTTCCAGGTTCGATATCGACGATATTGATGCAGTAAGTACCGTGGTGGGCACACGACACATGCTGTAGCAAATTTTGTCCACATGTATTGCAATTCCCCGTGTCCAGTTTCTACGTCTTCTCTTGTCTCCGTATTCCTAAATTTCCCCCGTTTTCAAATATTATGGTTAAGAAATGATATCAATCTTGGAACCATGTAATTTTCACAACAGATTCTTCAAAATTGTTTATTTTTCACAATTTTATGAAACGCTTATTCCGAGCAAATGCGTGAAACATTATGAGCATGGCGGCAAGTCCAGCGATCACACCTTATCGCGGCGGTGCACAAAAGAGTGACAATATAACATCACTAAAAAAATATTGAATTACAAATTTAACGTTGAATTTATAAATATCCAAAAAGTGTGCTGAGAGCGAACCAAACCGGGATCATTTTAATGTGGTTTTTCTTGTTCGACTTGGATTAGGTATAAGAAATCACGCTGCGTTCCCACCAACTACCACGTGTAGCTGCCGTATACATTTCCAGTCATAGGTCACGCTGATCCGTCGCCTCTAACTTGATGCCACCACGTCAGGAACGGTTCTCTCTTCTCCCACACGTACTCTCGTCCCCACTTGGCGTAGGCTCTGCAAAGAATGAATGGAAATTAGATGCTAGAATAACGATGGAAAAGTCGACATGTGTGCCTAAACCAAGTGGATAGTGCAACATCAGCTTAATGCAGAAGGCAACTTACATGCCAAAGCACACGCCACCCAAATGAGCAGCGTGGTCGAAAAATTTCCACCTGAGCAGCACACCAGCCAAGTCCAGCGCAATCATTCCTTTGAGTGCCTACAAATTCAAGTATAGAAAATAATGATGTGTAATGGGGTAGGATAGGAGAATGACAAATCGCGATCGATTCAAGTATTCATTGACTAGTAAAATCTTACAGAGGCGGCCGTAAACGAAAACATGGGCAGGAACACGATCGCCATTTTCGCATCGGGATACTGGTAGCAAAAGAATCCTATCACGCCCATGAGACAGCCAGACTAGAAATAGTGTACCAATAAACAAACGTTAGCCTACAGGTATGATGAGCGAATTCAAAACAGCCATTAGGATGACAATTATGGTAAGTCATAATAAATTACAAATAAGTCATAATATTGACCTGATCCGAATAGAGCATTATCGGAAAAATCCAATAAATAATTACATTAATAACTCACCGCTCCTAGTGACAACCCCGAAGAAAAAAGAGCAACTTTGTAAACGTGACTGGCTAGTGATGCTATCACACCTAAAAACAGGCAAAAAAATGAAAATGTTAACGCATCCAGCCAAATGTATGTAATAAGACTCCAACTGGACGATTAATTTACATATTTAGCAGCTTTTCCACCATGGAATTAAACAATTCAAAGACGTACCTGCAGTCAAATATAACGCCAAAAATTGCTCCTTGCCCAAGGCATTAACGATACTTGGTGCGAGATTATACAGCACATACATATTTACACCCAAATGCCAAGCAGTGTAATGGCTAAAGGTTGATAGTACCATTGGCCAGCACACGGCCTCTGGAAAATAACAGGAATACACAAATGAAAGTTAATATATAATATTACTATCTATAAATTAATATTCCCATACAGGTCTGTATTCTTGCATTTCAAGTGCCACACTTCAATTTTATCACATAGCGTGTCACATAGGTCACATTGCGTGGCCGGACGACGCCGTCGAAAATAAGAGCCGACTATTGTTCAATATACTGAACAGATACGAAAAAAAGGATAAGCATACTTGCTGCTGGATTCGCGCAGAAGTACTTGGTCATCGCGCCATTCCATCTGGGATTCCGCCACAGCAAAAAGACGAACGCATTGATGCCTATTATTACGATGGCCAAACGCTGTCCCTCACTTCTGTTCTGCCAATATTCGTGCATCTGAAATAGAAATGTATTTTATGCATTGTCACGAGATTTATTCACTTCAAAATCAACTAGATTTTCTTTTTACTCTTGCCACTTTAATTGATTCTTTAAATGATAATTTTAAGAAATTTATTCAAGTCAAGGAACACATCAAAACAATGTTCACTAACAAAATATCGCCATTCTCCTGTGTTCAAGATGGACCTCGTGTGCCGAGAAAAACTGTCCAGTGATCGCTTCCATTTAGCGATCGCTTTTTCGCGTGCTTCTTCGTACTGCCAAATGGCGGCGCCAGCAAAACAGGAGCAGCCAAACTAGAATAAATATTTGAAAAATATCACTGGCACATCAACTTGAGCATGCAAATCCTTTCACAACACGGGCGAGAGACTGAAGCAACTAACCGCAGCCGTAAATAGAATTGGCCGGAACAATTTCCCTCGTCTTGAACCTTCGAACTGCGTGACATCTTTGGGAACCGGGACCAAGCTGCTTCGCCCAGATCCACTTCTATCGCCTTGAGCTAGAGATTATCGTTATTTTTAAATTAAAACGCAGCAAGCGCCATGAGATATATACCGAGCCGAATGTACGATGACTATATGACACGTAGATTGATAAGTTGTATAAACTAGCTGCTGAGCTGATCCAAAACCGATATTTCAATGTTATATTCAAACCTCTAAATTGGCGCAAATGGGTGTTCCCGTTAAATCTAGTCACACGGTTTCGTGCGGCCGTCAATTGTTGGAAACTGCTGTTGGTTATGCGAGACGCCAGCGGTGCATGACATAATCTAAAAAACAAACAAATAAAATGAAGGACAACGTGTACGTCCTTCTTTGCAGTTGGAATCTAGCCTGTAAGTCTATAAAGGTCAAAACAGTTGACAATTTACGATATATTTTTTTGCTGTTTTGACAAGATATTTCATTTGTTTCTTTGAGGCCGAAAGTGGTCAAGTGCTATCGGAAGTCTGGTTAGGTTGTAGAAATTAGGGTTCACAAAGCATTAGACCAATCAGTCTACTAAGCGGGTGGTCCCGGGTTCGATTCCCGGCGCAGGCTTTCGTTTATTCGATTCTGTGGTACTGGAATGTGCCCCTCACACATTGTCACAGCGATACGAGGGGTACAATAACCTCCTGTAGTGCTATTCACTACAGTGATCCGAAAAAAAAATCTGTTGCAATCGTTTCCAGGGGCTCCGCATATAGGTCACCGGGGACGTTCTCTGCTCTTGGATTCGCAGATCGTCTGGAAGATCATGACAGTTTTAAAAAATGAACAACCAACAGTTCCTTTCATGTGTGGTTCAATTTTTAATTTCGAATATCAGCAATCAAATGCTTTAATTGCATCAGCAAAAAGGCAAAGAACGACAAACGAGCATGTACGCCCATGGCTTTTTTTTGTAGTAACGATTTGCCCTTCCGCTCTCTCTTCCCAGTATTAAAGCGAAACGGAATACCACGACTCACCTACTTATTAACAACATGCTTGTCTTCTAATGTTGACTCCTAAATTATAAATTAATACAAATTATCAAGACCAAGGTATACACGAGAACATGTTAAACAGCAATGGTTTATATTATCCACCCTATCGAACCGATAGTCGGTAGTTAACATAGATATAATATATTGGAAGGCAACTAGCAATATTTTTTATAGGTTCCTTGTGCAAATTTGGGGTCATTATTTGAAATAAGCATAATGTAGCTGAAACCATTCTCTATCCATTTGTCGAAAAAACGAACATTGTTTTCTAAATTTTGTCCGATCAATTCAATTTCGGCAACACTCGCAAAATTCGATTAATGTGTGCTTCACCTTTACAAATGTCATTGGTTCAAAATGGCCGCGACCATGAATGAACCAGCGTCGTGCAGAATTGGCAAGTTTGAGCCCTAAATTAACCATTTCTTTGCGTAATATGTTATATTTCATTGCCAGTAAAGCCAAATATAGTTATTGCAATTACGGTTTGCAACGTCAAACGACAGGAACTCCTACTTATTGTTTTCTTAAGCGTTTTTCAAGGACTTCTATAGCCTAGAGAAGGCTTGCCAGTTTGGCTCTTGGCCCGGTGCCAGGACCAGGAAAAAGGTGAGCCAAATCAATCATATATCTATCCACTAGCGTCGTTTCTGAAACACTCGTTAAAAAAATAATATTTGCCTTCTCTAGAGCACTTCCACCACGTTAAATTATTATTTTAATGTTGCGCAACTAGCGGAAGTCGGCTGTGAATAATTTTGCTATGGAACTTCCGCTAGTTGCGCTGCACATCATGCGACATGCGACATATGTGCACCCAAGTGATCCAATGTTCCATTGAGATTTTTGGCTAGTGACTACTCATAAGAATTCTAAATACATTTACAATGTACGGTTCCATTGAATAACCTACACGTTTTTATTATAAACAAGCCGAAAAATGTGTTTCGTCTCTTAGTTCCGGTACGTAGGTATAGGATTGGGCGGTACAGTGCTCTTGCTACCGGCGATGGCGTCCACCAGACCACTAGCGCCTCTCTGCGCCATGCATCGATCATTCTTTCGTCGCACGAGTACCACACCTCCGGGCCCGGGCAAAGTGGGATACTTCGTGACAACACCTATATTCTACGTCAACGCCGGTGAGTATTTGCCACCTCTCTACCCGTTCACCTCTTTGACCAGATGATTTCGATTATATTCACTCTCGAGCTACAGGTCTTCGCTTGTGTACTGTACAGTAATCAAGTATCTCTTTGAATTTCGCGCGATAGCACCTCATATAGGCCACCTGTACTCGGCAGTTTTGGCTGATGCCTCGCATCGATTTCGACAGATGCTGGGGGCGACCAACACGCTCTTCGCCACGGGAACTGACGAACATGGAATGAAGGTATTAATGATCTATGAAACTGTGCTGATGGTATTGGAATGACACATACTCGAGTATATGTTGTACAATTATTTTATGCACTTTTGTGGGGTGTTGCAAATGAACTAGAGTTTAATCGATTTAAATATTAAAAAAAAAAATTATGTATAAATCCGCTCATGATGGGGTGTTGCAGTCGAAAAATAACGGATTATTTCAGGAATTTACTCCGTGAGCGCGACTCCAGGTGCATAAACGTCAGGAGAAGTTAAAATTGTGATTCAGTAAACGAATATAATTTAGGAAACGATGGTTGACTGCCTGCCAAAAAATATATAACAAAAGACTGGTGGATATCATTTTAATTAATTTTCTCCGTTCACACCTAGATACAGCAAGCTGCATCGATTGGCGGCGAACCAGTGCGATCCTTCTGCGATAGAGTTACGGCACAGTATATCGTAAGTGGTGACTGCATTAGTTTTTATTCGGAAGAATCGACCTCATATTAATTCAACCAAGTGCAACGATTGAGATTTCCATGTTATTGCAGGCGCTATTTCGAAAAGCCACCATCGAGCACACCGATTTCATCCGCACCACAGAAGACCGTCACATAGGAGCCGTGCAAAGTTTTTGGGTAAATGCGGACCCAAACTGATCTCTAACAAGTATTGCATTTCGTTTACGGATGCGCCGCTCTTAATTAGTCAGCCTTCAATATTATATTGAAAGTGCCCGGTGATTGACTGTATGTTATTCTTTCTCGGTTCCTCCTGCATAATGTGTGTAGCGCGCTCTGGTGGCGACGGGTGACATCTACCAGGGAAAGTACGAGGGCTGGTATTGCGTGGCCGACGAGTCGTTCGTTCCCGAGTTGCAGCTGAAGGAGGTGGTTGGTGGCGATGGCAAACTACAAAAGGTATTGGTTCTTTATATTAATTTTAAGTTAAAATATTATGTAATTTGAATATCATCTGTTCAGTGAGTTGTTGTTTCTCGAAATCTGTGAGGAAAATTAGTCTTTCAAAATATTCCCTTCCATGAAACGGGGACTTTAAAATAGCTGGTGTTACAAATATAACCGAGATGCGCAATAAAATAATTTCTAACTGATTAAACCACACGAATTTGACCTCACGAACATGTGATTGAAACACAATAACGCAATGTTCAACAATGCTAGTGTTTTGTCAAAATTGTAAAATAGTTTCGAGTAACCAATTTGTTAAATTTGAAATAATTCAATATTTTTTTTAATTTGTTGTCAAATTCTAATACAGGGTAAGTACAATAAAAACATCCATCTTGAAATTTCGTTACATTTTATTTAATATTTATTCAATTTGTTTGAATATTTTTAAACAAATAGAGTAACAATATACTAGCATTTTGGCTATTTCATTTTGTTTCGAAAAAAAACCTTTTGCTTTCACAAATTCTCGAATTTGCGCGCACTTATAATGTATTGAATATGTTCAATTTACTTGGAAATCGGTGAATTCCTGAATCTTTTTTTCATGCACCCTATAAAATGCCAAATTATATTTGTTGCCTTCATTGCCTTCATACCCTGAATCTGAAACAAAATTTAAGGTTCACTGATTACAGTGAACCATAAAATTTGTTTCAGATTCAGGGTACAATCGCATCAGTTATTTCGAACATTACAGAATTTGCTGAACCTTGTTAATTGCATTGCATTCACTTTCTCTTAGCATTTCAGACGAAAATCTTGTTTTATTATCATGAGAACTAATTATTGTTAAATTCCTAATATGTTTGTTCTAAATTTAAAATTTTTCGTTTTGAATAATATGATTGAAATTGATTCTCTTTGCTTTGCACTCGAACTTGTTGTTCCGCACGTTAATGGCGTGTAAGTTGTCAAATGGCGCGCGCGACTTTCAGCGTGCATAGAAGCAAAAGGAAACAATTTTTTTTTAAGTCTAGATAGCCAAAATGCTAGTATATTATTAGTCTAGTTGTTAAATTTTTTTCAAACAAATTGATTAATTATTAACAACAAAATTTCAAGGTGGATGTTTTATTTGTACACACCATGTAGTTGGCTGTCATGACCTAATTTTTGTCCTCTGATGGATCAGGTTGTCGAAGAGAGTGGCCATCCAGTGGAGTGGACCACCGAAACCAACTACATGTTTCGGTTGTCCAAGTACCAGGACGATTTACTGCACTGGCTACGGAGCTGTGAGTGGTGCTGTTTTTATATCTCATTTATTCTCATTTCTATTTTGTTGCCGTGGTTGTTTTTTGTTGTGCTCGCATCGCAGTTGAGTTAAACTTTTTCATTTCGCAGCCGATGTCGTGCAACCGCGAAAATTTGCCGAACAATTGATGCGCACCGTGGAGGAGGGTCTCCCTGATTTGTCGGTGTCGCGGGCCTCCTCTCGGCTATCCTGGGGGATTCGGGTGCCAGACGACGACACGCAAACAGTTGAGTTACTATTTTGCAAAATAGTAACTTTTGCAAATTTTGCAAAATTTGCGCCTTTGAAAAGCATTTTTCTTGCAATGAAATAGCATGGCTGCCGATTGTTTTATAGCATAGATACCGATTCGCTGAAAGCTGAAGACAAAAATAAAAAATTATTAAAAATAAAAAATATAAAAGAAAAATATTCTAAGTACCCGAATTCAACTTCATTATTTCGAAATTTAATAATTTAACTATTAACCCCTCCTAATAAAAAATAATTAATTAAGAATAATTTTAAATAATGAAGTATAAATAATTTAAAAATAATATAAAAATAATTAAAAATAATATAATAATATTAAAAATTCTATAGTACGAACCGATGGCTCAGTGGGTATGGGGACATGCTACGAAACCAACGGTCCCGGGTTCGATTCCCGGCGCAGG
>JAUJYS010002794.1:0-14123 GCA_033995665.1 Melogona broelemanni | reverse complement strand
ATCAACAATGCGGCCCCCTCTCCAGCCCCACTCGAGATACGGTGAGGGCCACATTCTCGACATCTAGTTCTGCTCGGGAAGGCCAATTTCTCTTGGATGCCAGACACGCGCCCCCTGATGGTAAGCGCCCCAAGCTGAAGGGCAATTTTGAGAAACCCCGCCGTACTAAAGCAGCAACAAATCTGACATGAGTCTCGATTTCGCGAAGCAAATTCACATTGGACATGACTTGATCGCATTAAAATCAAGATAAACCAACATGTCAAGTCTATCTTTTTCAAAAAGTAACATGGGCTCCTCGGTATAACTTCATTACATGCCATACTACCTCTACCTCTGCTAAGAATCCATCCTTTTCATGAGACGTTCTTCACTTATTATTCCAGACCGTGGGTTTTCGAATCGGCTTGTGCCTTGCGCGGTACGACAAGAGAGGCCACCCAAAGAGAAGAAGATCGGCCTTCCGAACAATAAAAGACTACAATGTAACTACGTGGTTTGTGTCTCTGCATGTGTGATCTTCCCCCGATTTTTTTCTTTAACCAACAAACGTACTACAGAATTCTTTGCTACGTTAAAACTATGGCTACTTACTACGACACTCAAGACACACACGCACGCAAACACACACACACACACATAAATTTGGACGTGAGGGGGGGAAAAGGGGTTACGACAACTGACATGGTCTTTAAAAAAAAACGAGACATAGAAGAATGGGGGAACAAGATGAAAAGGTGCGGGGGACAAAATCCGACTTGACAAGTCTGTTCCAAGACGTGGGTTGGTGTCCCGAGAGCCGGTGCCGGAGATTCCGGCCAACAAACAAAATTTCCAGCTCGGCTGGAAGTAAAACAAGAAATGTGAGGGGAGAAAAACTAACGGGGATCCAATCCCTGCCGCTCCTAAACAATCAGGGCGAGGCTGGTGGAACGTTCATGTTTCAGATGATGAGGGAAATTAATCGGATGAAACTAGAACCAATGGCTAAGGAATAGCCAAAATGGTGGGTGGTTGATGTTTTTCGGAAGATGTGTGAAAGGGATGGATGTGGGGGGACGTTGGTACCATACGAGGAATAGATATATCTAGACACAAGATCCATCAAATAAAAACGGCACAGGACACCACCATTCACGGGAACACGGGACAACAAACCAACGGAGACACGTCGACATGAGTTTCGGGGAAGGGGAGGAGGAGGGGGTGCACAATATCGACGGACAGCGTGTGTACGCGCACACACTGTAAAATCGAAAAAAACAAAAAATCAAAACCACACCAAGCGCGGGCGGTGGTTTTCTCCTTTTGGTGGGGGCGGTGAGTTTCCTGCGGCGCGGAGAGCCAACCAGGAAGACGAACGCCACCATCGCCCCGCTCGCGAAACGCGTGTCACCAGCGTCTCCAATCTTCTATATATATTTTTGTATCGGGCGCCAAAGAGACAAGCATTCGTGCCACGCGTCCACACAGTCAGGTCTTATCCGAAACAGCACTGGCGGGCGTGCCTCCTCCCTGCCCCCCAGTCAGCACCAATGGCCCATGAACGGGTCAGGAGCTCCGTGTCGTGTCTTGTGTGCGTAGGGGTGGGATCGAGACGTAGAGATTTTTTCTTTTTCGCGAGCACGAGAGAATCCGAGAGATGCTCTTTTTCCCCGGGTCACACACACCACTCCGCCGGCTACCCACTTTCCTCCAAGCCTTTCCAACCGCGACGATCATTCCACATTTTCGTCTCACCGTCAAGCACACCACGGATAAACCTATATACAGTTCCACCTGTTTGTTCAAATCACGTGGAACAAGTGGTGGAAGTAGGGGAGGGATGGAGAGAGAGACAGGAGGGGAAGAGAGAGATAAACAGATCGATCGACACGAAATTAGCAAGAGACTCCCGACTACACACATCAGGTCAAGGGTATTAAACCTGGACACGGGAGTAGTTCCTCGCATCTCACATTTAACGCTATTTTCTCTTCCTCCGATGAACAGCAACGATGCAACGTCATCGAATCAATATGTTCTGCGGTTACAATCTTTGATGATGTGTGGCGTGATGGTGAACGTAGGAGGTTACATTTCCTAATGGATTATTTTTTTTTCAAAACTATAACAGGCTTGATGGGGGACTCGATTCACACTTCACGATTACGATTTTCCAATGATAATTGATGTCAACAGAGAACACACTTTAGTGTCTGACACTTGACGTTTTACGATTCCAGTTCACACTGAACACACAAAAGTGGGATGGGGGTAGAGACCAAAATATTCGGGCAACAAACGGCAACATACGGGCCCTTAAATTACAATTAACTTCTTGCGACGCCGTGTGGGGGGGACACACGCTCACTAGATACGCTAAAACCATGATAGCAAGCTCCGAAAAAAAATCAAATTTGCTCTCAAGCTATCACCCGTCAAATGCGAACGCACGAACAAATTTTACGGACCACACCAAATGACTTTTTAAAAGCGAAACTGATG
Organism: Melogona broelemanni; assembly: GCA_033995665.1. NCBI lineage: Eukaryota > Metazoa > Arthropoda > Diplopoda > Chordeumatida > Chordeumatidae > Melogona > Melogona broelemanni. Next base: position 11,636 of record JAUJYS010002794.1, on the reverse strand, counting down.
AAATGAATATAGTCTTATCATATAGTCTGTCATATAGAGGTCTGTGCGAAAAACGTCTTCTTCGACATAAATATAGAAACTGGGCAATAAACATGTATATAACCGGTAGTTTGCAAATTTACAATATTTTTAACCGAAACAAAATGTTTTCAATTATATTTACAGTCAAAGAAAAGAAACTGTCAAATTTCTTTAAGTTCTTGGGCTAGAACGATCTTAAAAGGCACACCAATTTCCCGGCCCTAAATTTTTTACTATACATACTTTTATGTAAACAAGAGACCAGCAAAATTTAAAATATCAACAAGTGTGAGTTCTAAAATACCGCAAAGATCCAATTTGCAATAAATCTACTTGATCAAACGTTCGCATCTGACTGCTAGGCCAAGATCAAGCAATCCGAGAAGTCTCGCAAACATTTCGCTCTACAGCCAATATCAAATATCAAAAAAGTTGTGGCAACTGAAAAGAGGGGCTGATGATGGATGGGGACGCGAGTGGAAACATTAACAAAAAAATAGGGGCACATTTTTGCGATGGCAAAAATTATTTTGACAAAAAGGATTGGTGGGAGCTAGTGGCTAGCAAATTATCTCGTATAAAAAAGTGTGTCAATATTATAGATTGGCGAGCGACCATTAAAAAAAGGAATAAAATTTATTTTTGTGAATGATCATGGTGATTACTACAATCTTTCTAGCCATCGGTACCACGATAGTGGTAAGGGACAATAATGGATGGGAAGGCCGCGCCTGTCGCTGAGAGTAGGAAAATAAAAAATATATTAATTTAAAAAAAACGAAAAGAAAAAAAGTACGAATCCGATTGTGACGGTCTTGCGAAATTACTACCTAAGCAAAGGAAGGTAAACGGGTGAATATTTTCCGCACGCCCACTTGACTATCACACTAAATTTGAATAACGTTTCGCGAACGTAGAGAAGAAAATTTTTTAATTTTTTGTCGATATAGAGTGAAAAGGAGGGAGGGAAGTCAATCGACACACCAAAGTAATTGGTGAAGGTCGATGTTCGTCGATCCCGACATCGCACACCAGATTTCTACATGCCGTCGGACAACGTGTCGAGGCATGACCCAGATTCAGCTTAACCATTCGATAAAACAACGTGGATCGTCGATGCGGCTTTCGTAAAGTACGTTAAATATAACAAAAGCGACGGTGGTGATTGTGGTGGCGACGGGGCGGTAGCGGCGGCGGCGGTGGCGGTGGTGGTGGTGGTCGAACGAAAAACATGAGTCACAGCGAAAGAAGCATTGATTTTCCGTGGCATGGAGAAAATGGGGGATAAAGAGATGGTGGGCCAGATTTGAGGATCCGAGTCAACGAAAATCGGGATTTCCGGAAAGTAGAAGCCGAGTCTCGACGCAGCAGCCCCCACAAGGTAGCGGCAAAATGAAAGAGGAGGAGCCACAGTAGGTCCTCGCTTAGGTGAGGGAACACCGATGCGTTCTGACTTGCCAATATATTTTTTTTTTCTTCCGGTCAGCAGCAGCTCAGGGCCGTTTTGCCAGCTGGACCGCCAAAAAAAGATGACGATGTGGTCGTCGTCAGGAGAGGAGGGTCGCCGACCCTCGAGAGCTTCTTCCCCAGACGACCGAACACTGGGTGTGTGTCACAGCGGTGTTCTTTAGTACCTTTTGATGACGATAAAAGAACGACATATTGAGCAGGTGCGTATCAAGCTGAGTCATTTGAACTGATGGTTCCAGGTCTCCATTATCATTTTAAATGATGTTTCCATGAGCAAGCCATTTTTTTTTTTAATTTAGAGAAACCAATATTATAGAGCCAAGGGTTGGTAAAATGGAACAAATTGCTGGGTCTTCAAAGAATTAAATCCTTCTACTTATGTTTCAAAATGAGAATTAGATAATTTTTGTTGTTAAAGCTGACAATCGATTATTGTACTCCACTAAACGCTTCAGCATTTATGGAGGATTTTCACCAGTACATCGGGATCGAATAAACGAGAACCCGAGCCGGGAATTCAACCAGAGATCACCGCACTACATGGATACGATGACCGCACTTATTACACCGTTTGAAATTGAAACTTTTTTAGGATATAAACTTTTGACCTAACGATATGAAAATCACCTTAACGGCACGGCGCGGTAATTTTTACATTTAAATCTGTTGCTTTTGCATCGAAAGAAACGCAATATTTGAGGAGTCTTGGTTTGTTCAATTGGCCTTGAATAGGAATGAAAATTCGAGCCATTTGCCCTCGCAACTGGTTTCATATCTCCTTACTTGGATTGCTGCTGGTAGGTCTGGTAGGCGTGCTGCTGATCGTCGGGTGTCCCGGGCTGACCCTGGACCACGTTGGGATCCTCAGTCATCTGTATTGGCACAATCGATGTGGGAGGCTGGGTATACATAGCCTGCGGGTAGCCCGGATGCGAGCTAGTCACGTACGGCTGTCGGGGAAGAGACGAGAGAGGTATTGGGAGAGACTGATTAGTGTCTGGTCGGAGACAAGATTTTTTTTTTGTCATGCAGTTTTGTGCTCTCTGTTTGTAATGGTCGAGAAGATTCTCCCGTCCACACGATGTGTTGCGACAGTCGCCGACGGGCGCGCCACTAGATATACACACGAGATGGTCAATGCAACGTAGCCAAATTTATATAACGTGCAGTCCTGCGTGGGCCGTGCTGTATCGAAAAAAATAGGAAGTCCCGAACATGTGTGATCAAATGCGCATCTCGAATGGGAGATTGACAGCAAATTTAGAAGCGTAATCAACCGTAACTATAAAAAAATACAAAAAAATAAATTTAGAAACCGGCCAAGATTTCACAATCGACCACCACAAACAGAGGCGTCTCGTCGATCGAGAACGTTATTCGGAAGTTCGGAACCCACTCGGGTCCCCATGCCAACTATTTATATATATATATATGCGGACAAAAACATGCTCTTTTGTTTCGTATTAGAAAGAAAAATAAAAAATGTAATAGACACCATGGTATAACTGCAACGACTAGTGCAAGAAGAATTTCTCATGTAGGCCTACAAATAAAAAATAGTAAAATTTTGGATAAGAATATGGATAGTGTCCTCTGTCCATACTTGCTCGGGTCAGGTCGTCGAATGTCCGACATGCAAAATAGAGTCTATCCGGCAGAGGCAACTCCGCCCACCATTTAAAACAAGAGACGGCGACTATTTTTTTTTAAACACAGACAAAAATGTTTAAATTCAGAAATATGATTGACGTCTCGAATCAAGAAGCACGAGACGACTACAAAAATTTTGAGATACAATTTGAGGTGGCCTATCCTATCTGAGTGAGTGAGGGGGGGGGGAAAGCTCCTTCAGATTAGACCCAGGTGAAAAGGGAGAATTCTTGTTTGAAAGTTGGTAGAGAAACCGCTCATGGTGGGTAATAGGTTTGCTGCACACAATAGAATCCTTGAGCAAAAATGAGGTTGGGAGAATCACCGCAAACATTTCCATGCACGCATCGAGAACACAAGCATGTGGTTTTATCAACACGTTGCTATAGTGAATCCTGCTTTTCAGGGTCTTCGGCATTGGCCACGTCAACAAATTGAAAAACGTGGTCCAGGGGGGAAATATAACTGTCTTTTTTCGTCAGACCAAAACAAGCATCTAAAAATGAAATCATTTTTTTCAGAATTGATCCGGGTCGTGTACTTTATCAAATTAACTAGACAGTCGCGGCGATCGATAAGAAACTGGACATTTGATATCGCGGCAGTCGCGACAGCATGATTCACTATAGCACACTGGTTTCACAATCGCACAACAAAATTGCTCGCAACCGCCCTGGGGGTATTCCGACAACTGATCAAGTATGAACGAATAGCACCACCAGAGAGGTGATGACGTAAGGCAACTCTGACGATATGAGCGCCCATCACTTGTTGGTCCCAGGAATAATTCATTCAAAATTTCAGAATCATTTGATTGCCAAGTTTTATTCGGCTCAAGCCCCCTCAAAGACGGGGTTCGAGCCGAAAACTTGTAATTTCCCCCCACCAAAAAATGTGATGGGTTGCCACAGCGACACCATCCCAATTCGTGAATGTGAATTTCGATCTCTCGCCCAAAAATAAATCACAATTTAACCCGTGAAATAATTAGTAGGCCTACAGAGCGAGTCAGTGCAGTTACCACATAATGTGTGAGAGGTATCAAAAAATCGATACGTAGACGACCGACAACAAGAGCAACAAACGACCCGAGTAATAATATAAAACGACGAAACCCTCGAATCGGGATATTGTCGACACTTTTTTCCAACCAGCCAAGCACCTTCAAAAAGTATTTTTTTAAATAAAATAAATAAAAGTAGTAATAAACCAAGCTCAAGTCTGATCTGCCCGTCTAACCAAAAGCAACAATTACTATACTAATTACAGAGTCAAAGTGGGAGGGGTGGGGGGAAGTGGAAATAACCAGAACTACAAATTAATAACGCGAAAGACAAGGGGACACTACCTATAGTACAAAAAAAAAGCCACATACACATTAGGAATCAAAAAAAGCAACAGTATTTTTTTTACACCAAGAAAGCGATTTTTTTTGTGAAACTGCACACCACCATAAAGCCAACCATTTTACTACGCCCAACGACCAGTAGAGGGGATAGGGGTGCAGATGGATAAAGTGAGAGAATAGAGGGGTTTCGCGCCCTACACCAGTACAGCTTCGATTAGTGTAGGAAAGTTTTTTTTTCACAACACAGATTTGATGAGACACAAATAAAGAATACATTTCAACGAGAAATTCCATACCTGATATAACTTTGTCACAGAAAAATAATAGCGCAAAGTAGCCGATTTTATCAAAGTCAATCGATCGACCAGTCTGTATCGGAGTTACAAAGTCTAAAAAGTAAATCTTTTTCATTTAATGTGCACAATAAGCGAACTCGATTGGACCATCTAGATAAATACCAGTTTAGTATCGCAGATTTCTTATTAAGAAAATTGACATTTGCTAAATTACTGCTGACGAAACTTAATAAACGCTCGTCGAACCCAACAAATTTTTTAAAAAACTGCTTAAATCATTTTTGAAAAAAGTTAAATAAAATAACCGAAAAACTGGCATTTTTATTGACATTATTTGGCAATTCGTTTGATAAATTGCTAGGTAACGTTAAAAATAAATGAAACTTAAAATTAAAAGACAACTTTTAATTTGCACTTGGTAAATATATGATTCAATATAATAGTGTAAGCCCAAAAATGCTAGTGTAAGAATAAACGAAAATCAAAATACCAAAAAGAAATGAAAACAAATTGATTAACATGACACACTTAAGTTGGGAAGGGAACATTGGAAGCCTCGGTCACACTAGTAAAACACCTTAATATATATTTTTAACTAGTTTTAAATTTACAACGCTTAAAAAACAACTTTGCTTTTAAAATTAACATTATCTCTGTGGTCGTTTTTTATAATAACGACAGACGAAAAAAACATTAATTTCTTAAAACGAAACAAACAATCAAATTAGAGAAAGACTACTAGTGAAACCGAGACGCACATTTTGCAAAGTCGAATACATATTTGCTTGTCAAAACTAGATAGAAAAACCTAGCGAAGTCAACCTCACGACATCCATTGATAGAAACGATGCATCGATAACGGCATGTTCGGGATACTCAATTAATAACTTGTGAAGCTCCCTTTACAATTAAATTCCTAATCTGCATTACACACATAATAATAACGTGCTATTGAAATGGCAACGTGATAAATAAAAAAGCACAGAGCCAAACATGCCTTATTTTAACGATGGTTACTATTTGCACTTATTTTCGGCCATAACAAATTTATATACCTCATTAGCGATGACCATAGTATATAGCGTTGTCTCAAGGGGGAAAAAACAGATAAAAAACTTTCATTGTATCAAGAGTTTGAGATCGAAAAGTTCCTACGTATATTTAGAACTAGACACAGAACAAGTGGTTAACAAAAGACAGGAAGCACTGGCGTTTTCATAAACCACAACTTATTTATAAAAATATAAGATATTCCCGATAAGCTAGTACTGATACATAGTGCTAATATCGGGGGTCTATTATTAAAAATGCTTCTAGTGGGTGTCAATAATTTACTACTACATCACTTTGCGTACTAAACAATTATGAACGATGCTAAATATTATAGTTAACAAAACAATGGCGTAAAATATAAAATAAATTTAGCTGAGGGGAAATGTGTCTCATGGTTGTATTAGTTCGTTATAGCATATGATATATGTTGTGACAATTACACAAATGAAAGCACACTTCCTTAACTGGAGGATAAACTAGCAAATAAACTTGCATACCACGTAATTTTTTTATAAACTAGAATATTTTAAAATAAAATGTATGTTTTGAATATTTTGAACTGCCTCATAAAATAAAATAGTCAACATGAAATGAACCATCCACTATTTAAAATAATGTGCAACCAACAGGTTTCATTGGAATAAAAATGGCGATGCCTACGAAAAATGCTTAAAATATAGACGATTATAAAAATTTCGAAATGCCAGCATTGTACAAAAGGATGTAAAAAAAATATATTTTAGGGTAGCCGACTTGAACATCTAAAAAATTCCTATAAACATGCAATTTCTTGTTTAATGTGATACTACACATTTGATATATTTCAGACACTTAGAAACTAGTTAGGGCGCACTGGAAATTTTGTACATTTTAAAACTCCTAGATTAACTTAGAATAAGCATCCAATAAATATTGCAGCTAATCTGCATAGGGAAGCAAAAATCTAATAATTTCAATATCAAGATGATAATTACAGTATCACACCATAGATTACGTTGCGTTAATGATAACAATAAATATCATAAACATTGAACAAATCTGGTCTGTTATATTCCAGAGTATCTACATAAAACGTTGGTCGTCCGCGTTTGCGGGACAAGTTAAATTTGGGAAGAGAAATTGAGACAAAAAATAAGCAAAGTAACACTTGATACACTGACTGATATTTTGACATAGTTTAGTGAAATTAAAAGAGATAATGGAAAGTGAAAAGTGAGAAAGGAGGGATGTGAACAAATAGCACCACACATTTAGCTCCATAAATTTTGATCCGTCCAAGTTTGATCAATAAAATTGTCCGAAAACTACTCCTCTGAAATCTACTAGAGGAGCAGTGCTTCTATTGTTAGCCTATCAGAATGTGCCAAGAACTTTAACGAACTATAGGTTTCAGAAAAATAGATTCAATAATGCAGGTGTCCAAAGTCATTTGTCACTAAAAGTAGCACTTGAAAAAAATATATAAAAATGCAACGAACCCTACAAACGCATTTCTATGGCATCTGCCAAGTTAATTTTAGATTTTAGGTAGATTTAAGGTTACAATAAAAGTAAAATTTTAATTATCCTGGACCCCGAATATTAATAAAAATTGTCTGAATGGACCCCTGAATAGTCATAATGGAGTCTGAATGGTCATAATGGAGCTTAATGAAGAATGATTTTCGATTTTAAGATTTCCATTGATATAGCAAACGACATTCAGAAGAATACTCAGTTACCAGCTGATTTATACACGTAAGTATAGGCGGTATTTCACGTGGCTGGTAATCGCGGCGAATGAAGTCATGGCGTACAAATTGCATCAACGGTACATCGACAAACCTGTTTACACATAGTTATTGCGCTCGCCAGCCAATTTGTTTTGGCCAAAATTCGCTGGCTCTTGGCTGGTAGAATTGAACATGTTCAATTCGACTAGCGCTGGTAGCGCTGGAACTAGCGACTAGTACTGCTGTGTTGCTGCAATTTGCACATTATGACTGCATTCGCCGCGATTACCACCCACGTGAAATACCGCCTAATGTGAAACGTTAAATGGGCTATAATAAAATTAGTATTGCTACTTTGTAACATTTACTCGTATGAATAAGAACTCCCAACTCTGTTCTGCAACATGCAGAAACTTCAAATTAAATCGGATGAAAAAATACTTGGGCATGACTGTTTTTCTTTTACGATTTTCTATGGTTATAAACCTAGACATGTGACAGCATATAGACATAAAAAGAAAAAGCACAGGAGAGTAGGGAATAAAGCGCAGGGTAATAGGGGGAAATGGTGCTTATGGTGGCGGCGGCAGTGCTTTTCTAATTGAGTGGATGTGGCATTTTTCCCCATTTGTTAAACAGTTTTACACTATTGTAGAAACAAAGGTCACCAGATACAAAATAAATTTATGTAAATTATTGATACTCGTACTAATTAGTACGAAATCATCCAAACGAGAGGAGGCAATATTTCAGGCATGATGAAAATATACGATTCATATGGGCATTGTCCCATCTCCGTAACCCCAACACTGTTAAAAAAAATACTAGCAGCTGTTTGGCTAATTGCAAAAAAGACACAAGAAATGACAAGGACATCATTTGAGCAACAACCTAGCCTTAAGTAGAGCTGACGTTTAAAAAATGGAAGGGTTATTTGGAAAAAAATTGTCGCAGACGCCTGAATGTGGCGATAAAATAGCAACTGCTGCTTTGTTTATGTCTGAATCATCATGTTGAACATGTAACTTGTCTGAAACGTGTGTTTTCCCAAACATTAAGGGTAGAAAAAATGGTGAAAATTTTGAACCGACTTGTGTATGTGGTCCACAAGAGGTGGGAATGGCGTCCGAACGTAATGATTCTTCATTACAAACTCAAATGCGATAAAAAAATTATTTTAAAAACAAGGATACACGTCATGAGGCGAGCTTAAAACTGGTTCCACTCAAACCGACAATACACAAAACCGACAAACTCCCCGATACGACAAAATGGTTAAGCTAAATATCGTGGACACACTCGAAAAAAATATATAATATATACTGCATACAGCGCGGGTATATATTAACGGACAACACAAATTATATAATTGAAATAAATCACCCATCCACCCCTTCACACAGTATTAAGCCGAATACAACGAATTACGTAACACGAGAAAACAACCAAACAACTAAAAGAAAGTAAACTTGGAAGGAAATTTGGTGGGTGTGGCGAGATGCGGTAGGGAGAGGGTGGGGTGTGGAGAGTGTAGGGGAGGTGGGACTTGGGAAGGGGATGATTCCAAAAGCAGAACACTAGCTACTAGAAAACTACTACATAGTACTAGGATCGTCGCCTACCGAACCGCTGCTAAGCTGGAGCTGACTCATCTGCGCCGCCAGCTGAGGTACTAAGCCTGGGTAGTGAATGGCGCTGGGATCGATCGAAGGCGGCATCATCTGTGAGGGCGGACAGAAAATGACGAAACAAGAGTTAATAAATCGATGGCAAACAGTCGCTTGACCCGTACTCACAAACTTACAAGATTTATCCTCGTTGTTATGTTTATTAGAAATTCTAGTTCATCAGAAAGTTGCAATTAAAAAATTAAACGCGAACGCTAAGGGGGATTACTCACAAATTTTCATCACAATCTTTATCAAATTATATTATATGTCGCTTTTAATAATTTCAAACCAATGAGCGTATTCCTGGCACGAGAACAACATAATTAAAATTTTGAAAAATTAAGCAAAGGAAACATTTCAAATTTCCACCCCGACGACTAAAAAAGCATCACTACTGGCCTATAATCTGGTAACCTAAGGTTCAACCGCAAGATTTAAGCGATAATATCGCTTAAATCTTGCGGTTGAACCTTACGTTAAAACTGATGCCGCTTTTGCATTCATGGATACATGCCGGTGAAGTCTCCGAGACATTTGTAGCTTAGACCGGAACACGCCTGCTGAAAATAATCGGCCGTGTTCCGCTGCTCTGTCGACAACTGACCTGGGCCATATGGGGCTGCACAATGTACTGCGTCTGGGGCATCCAAGTGGTGCCCGGCTGGATCTGGGCGTAGCTGGAGACGGGTGTTGTGTACCTCTGGTAGCCGCCAACGGAAGGCATGATTTGTGTTGCCACGCTGGAAAATACGGAGCGAAAAAATATGTTTTAGGGATGATGACGACGTTACCTTGGGAAGCGAGGAACCGGAGAGGAATGTCTCTCTCTCCGCTGCCAACTCACCCATTCTGAGGCAGAGCCTGTTCGTACGGGAATACGATTCCCTATAAAGAAAAAATAATAATAAGCACCAGTAAATAAAATACATACACTAAATAAACTCAAGAAATATGGCGCCGGGAACGTTCGCGCGCTGTTGGCACGGATCATTCAAAGCACGCATGGGGATTGTACCAATATATATAATCCAACGGCTCCTACAAACAACCACCGAGGGGATTGTACCACCAAGATGCTCTCACCTCTCCCTCTCGCCACATTCGCTGCTCCTGGCTCTTCAACTGGTTCCGCTTCTTGTTGCCGCCGTCGGCAAACTTAACCAGCAGCGGCTCCTTCGAGCCACCCAACATCTTGCCGTTGAACATATTGATTATATGTTCGCACTTTTCCTTCGAGTCCATCCTGAAAGAGATAGACAACCAACAATGAACCAAACCACTCGTAACAGCACGATGTTAGCGCAAATACGAAAAATCTGGAGGAGGAACTCTGAAATCTCTGGTTTTAAAACAAAAGTGCACGCCGACGTCCCACATAAGAATTAAGAAGAAGAAAAAATAATGCTAAATGCAGGCAATGTATCAGACAGTTAGAGGAATTCATATTTTAACTGTCGGATTCTTGCTAACATCGAGCATTATATGTTGCTCTTATTTTTAGACGAAGTATACCTACGAAAATTGATATAAGATTGGATGTTCCCACCGTGATACAAGGGCACCATTGGAGGGTTCATGTCTTCAATATTCTGAGATCGAATAAACGAGAACCCGCGCCGGGAATCGAACCCGGACCAGCCGTGCCACAAATTCGTCAACCAGCCAACTGAGCTACTACAAAAAACCGACGAACTACAAAACCCCAACGTCCCAGTAACGGCTGAGCAGACACAGAATGAATGTAAACTGCAACTTGAAATGAACAAGTCCTTTAAAATGGCAAAGTGGTTATCACTCACCTGGCAAAGCCGACGCCACGACTCTGCACGTTGGCGTCGCGCAAGATGCGGGTGGAGATGACGGTACCGCAGGGCGTGAGCATGGCCTCCAGGTCGTGCTCGGACATGTAGGTGGGCAGGTTGGCGATATACAGGTTGGTCGGATCCTGCTCCTGTTGCTGGGGGCCCCATCGTGGAGAAGGACATGTGAACTGCATGTTAGTGAGATAAACTCTTGGCGCCGGGTGCGGGTGGACGGAGTCGGACCTGCTCAGTAGGCAATCGAAAACTCGCCCGGGCGACGCCACCCCCTCTCGAGGGGCGGGACACTAGCATGCTTAAACGCTTGGGACAGGCCAACGTCATAACCGGCTGATGTTAGGAATCCAACCTCAGATATTGAGTACTTGTCAAACCAAACTTCTCAGAACGTTCAGCTAAGAACAGCTAAGAATTAATCGCTTTTTCAAGTTTTTGAACTGCTAAGAGGGCTTACGAACGTTTTTAAATCTCAAAAGTATCCCCAGGGAGAGACCTATTGCCTCAAGAGGTAATTTTGCCTCTTTTAGAAGTCATTCCTAGGTAGGAATATTTTTTTTTTTCTTTTTTTTTTTTTTTTTTTTAATTTCACCGTAGCG
>JAUJYS010002793.1:0-14123 GCA_033995665.1 Melogona broelemanni | reverse complement strand
TGCCCCTCACATATCTCCATAGAGACACGAGGGTGCAGTAGTCCTGTGGTGCACTAGGCGCTACGGTGACTTAAAAATAAATAAATAAATAAATTTTCATTGGACATTTGAAAACAGGGATGTAAAAAACGTTGCCACCATCGTGCGCTAGGTGACGCAGAGGACTTTCTACAGCCCTAGAAGCCAGTATAAGAATTTTTGGCCCCATTCACTAGTATTGAATAGAAGTAGAAATATTTGATTCCCTGTATAGGTGACACTGCTGATTACGGACGCTTTTTAGAATAATCTGTTGATTCTACTGTGCATCTTTGTCATGTTTGATTTTTTCCGGCAATCTTTTTTACAATTGTACAAGGAGAGAGTTGAAAAGCCCTGTATTTATGCATATAATTTGAACAAGTTTTGATTGAGAGCCTTTTATAATGACATTGTCAACTCCCATCACGGAAAGAAAATGTGAATATGTTGATTCAGTCGTAATTCGCCGAGGAGTTCTTTCGCCGTTAATGAGGACATTTTCCTGATGGGGTTTCAGGAGGGTGAAAGAGAGGGGATAGCACTGACTTGCATCTCCCTCTCCTCGGAGAAGAAATAAAATATGGGTTTAATGACTTTGATCTCGCCCTTTAAGAAACGCGTACTGCACCTGAACATCTTAATTATCGGAATTCGTTGGCGGTTGTATACAACCAGCTTGCGTAGATATGGCCGCGTCCACTGAACTGGGGTTTGCCCATGCGCAGATTGTGAAGAAACACGCCCGGGCGCAGATTAGATACGGTGTACCAACCGATATATATTTTTTTAAAATTATATGTTTATCTCTGATCTTATTCATTGGGCATCAAAGCAGCTATGAAATTACGAAAAGGTTTTTTACAACTACCATGAATACCATAGACCTGGTGTATTTCAATGGCTTATTAATATTTTTACCTTAAGTCATTTCTTAGACTTTGTTTAAGGAATGAAGTGAAAAGCTGTGTTTCTATTTAATTCCATTCCTTATTTGTTTATTCAAAAGAATTCTTTCTGTTCTTTACGATAGACGGTTCCAAGAAACTTGTCAATTTTCCGCTTACTACTTCAAAGATTATTTAAAACGCCGACGCAAATCTTCTTATGCTATAAACAAATGCAAAGCCTCTTATGTACACGCGGAATTAATTAATTCTCAAAGGAGATTATTTTTTTTACTGCGAAGCTGTAAATGTATAATATTTTTATAATCCTGCTAGAGCGTTACGTGTGGATGGTTGTATTCCTTATGTGGAAGAATAAGTGGACACTGCCTGATCTTATTCGTTGAGCATCAAAGCAGCTATGAAACTACGAAAATGCTTTTTACAATTACCATGAATACCATGCACCTGATTTATTTCAATGGCTTATTGAGGTATTTCTCAAGTGAATTATTGCATTCCTTAAATTTAAATCATCTACATGGGAATGCATGGGGGCAATGACATAATGACGCTCTATTTATTTTCATCACTTGTAACGAAAATGTCTTCTGTAATCTAATCCTTTTATCTCGTTTATCACTGAACGAGCATTACGACCTGTAGTGTGTAGGTAGTTGTAGCCGGTGTTGGGGCTGTTCTTTTTCCATTCCTTCCATGAAAAATGGAACCCGTTCCCGTTCCAGTTCCTAAACAAATTAACAGGAACCTGGCCGTTGGTAGTACCGTTTCAAAAGGAACTTGGAAATTTCTTGTTCTACCGAATAAAAATGACTGACAAAATTGCAAAATGAAACTTGGACACAGAAAAAAATCCTCTGTTCCAATTCCTCGAAAAGAGAAGAAACTAAACGGTTCGTAGCTTTGGAACCAAGGCGTTTATATTTTTTTTTTCAAAAAAGGAACCAATTCCTAGGAATGAAACTATTCTGTTCCGTTCTTACCCAACACTGGTAATAGCGATATTGTTGGCCATTGAAATGATAACTGTGCCAAAGTTTTTTTTTGTCAAATGTATGTATGTTTAACTCGATTAGTTTTTGGCTTCGCAGAAGCGCGTCCCAGCTAGCAGATGGTATCGCGATCGATTGGTTTTTGAGTGTATATTTGCGGTCGCCGCGACGTAAACGAAAAACCGTGCATATATACGGTACACTTTACCCCCAAAGGCGAGGAGTGCTTATCGAAATTGAAAATCGAAACCTGACCCAACCTCCTTTGAGCTTCCAACGTACACACAGACACGGATGGAGATCTACTACTTTGGAGAGGTACTATGGATGCAAAAATTGAGTTTTGTACACAATTGATACGTAATGGAATAACTTAATGGAAAAAGCGGCCTCAACATTGACTATTTTTTTTTTCCATCCTCCGTCAACACCCGTTTTGTGCTGCTCTTAAAGGTTCGGCGCGGCCTAGCTCGTGGCGTTCTCTGGTGACCGAAACTTATGAATCCGTTATGTTCAGCTTCTATGGACTACTGTAATCTGTAGTCGCGTACAAATACGCATACATGAACATACTGTGTGTCGCAATATCGGATGGCGTCAAGGCATTTGACGAGGTTTGATATGGTGGATTGGGAGAATGATGAAAGTGGGGATGCTATGCAAAGTAGGAAGGAATCACTTTGATAATAGGATTGACGCTCGTTGGATCACGAACGATGTGTGGTGCAGTGCTTCTAGCTTGAAAATGTGCTTGTTGGATGCAATGTAACATTAGAATGTTAACCTTTTCCGCAGGGGGGCGACACCAACTTAAATACAGATACATTCATTCTCTCTTCTTTAATTCACGATACCAAAGTCGCGTTGTATGGCCAAATGGCAAGCGAAATAAACTAAAATAAAAGACAAATTCTAATTAGGCTTAGAGATCGGAATACGTGGATGTGTACACATCCAGTGTTATCCGGCGTCACAGTCTGAAGGTGATAAAGTGGAGAGGTCGCGTTGGACTCGTGTGCGGTTTAAATCTTTTCGATTAAAGGTAATCGGTCACCGGAAATCCATTAATTTGGATCTCGAATTTCGTAGTCGGTGGTGCCTGCGTCTGGCCCGATGATAAATCGATTTTTCATGTGTGTGAGTGTGTGTGTGTGTGTCTGCCTCAGGACAGCACATTTGTAAGTCCGAAAATCGTTTTAGGGTTCTTGGCACGACTGCTAATTGATAAGATCGGCCGTGCGTTACCTCGGACTCGAGTCTTTGACAGGTTAGAAGTAACTCTAAAAACGTGGATCTTATTTTCTTTCACTGCTGGCAGTCAATGTTAAGAGGGCATGGGATTATAACATTTATGAATGAGTGCGCTCTAGTGGTGTTCGAAAGAAAATTTTGTTTGGTTGTGTTAAGCCTATTTTAGTCTGTAATTTAGGGTCATGGATAAACTTTAAAAACTCATTCATTTCGAGAATAAAACAATTTTCGAAGAATGAATTTGAAAGTTTTTTAAGTGTAAAACATTTACGAATGCAAAGATTTATAATACTTGTGAAAGTGTGCCACTCAGACATTTCCTAAGCCATAGGAGTGGTACTGAATATCCTGTTGTGATATTCTCTAAAGTTACAGAAATTACAAGAAAATAGTAGTACCGGCTTCTGACTGCCAGGCGTAACCGTAATTTAAAGAAATTGCATTGTTACAAACATCATCGTGGAAAAAAGTTATAAATATCTTTGAGAGGAGGGTGCGTTTTCCCTGCGAATTTCTCTGGAGTCAACCAACAAGCCAAAACGACCGAATCTAAAAGTTTTAACGACCACTTCTTCAAAGAGCTTCGAGTTTCTGCATATGAAAGTGGCTCCGCGGCATGCGTGATCGATAACCTGAGCGGGTCCTGTGTCCGCCTGTCTAATTTGTTAGGCTTGGTTGCGCGGGAATCCGATCCCATCAATTAGTATGCACAACCACGTTTGTATTTAGCTTTGTGTAGATTATTAGCCGCTCATTTCCGTGTGGCCCACCCACTAAGACTCTCCACTTTGCCGCTGTGGTCGGTTTGCGTTTTAAATGGTGGTGCCATTGCTGCATTGTCATATCGCAGTTTCAGCCAACGGTAAACACACCAATAATGCGATTAAAGAGTGTGTGATGTCAGTAGTGGAGAGAATTATCTGTCCGGCTCCTGAAAGAATGGGTCATACTAAAATGGTTAATGGATTAGGTTTTCAGTTTGGCTCTTTTATTTCCCAAGAGTGTGGAACAAGCTTACATAATTTTAAATTAGTTTGTTAAAATGGGGCATTCTCCCAATCCTCCAACCAGTCCTTTGACCTCACCATACGCCCATCCGGGGCTGCTTTCGGGTAGACATTGTAATTAGAATAGCAGTAGAAATGTCAGTAAATTATTGTAGACACTATTAGAGAGACACGATTGACTTATAAGACGTCCTAACTTATCGACATCAAAGACAGGTTTTCTAATATTCTGTTGTGGAATGGCATGCTTGCAATTGTTAATGTTTTATAGTCTGTCCGAAACGTTGAATTCGATGTAATAATTATTGAAGACACACTGCACGTAAATCAAAGTCCGAAATTTTTACAAAGGAAATTAAAAAAATTCCACCAGAAAATATAATAAAAACTAAAATTGTCTAGTACCGGTATGCAAGTTTTTTTTTTAAATGGGGATGAACCAATGAGATATTTCGTTTTCGTTTTTGTCGTTGGTTGTGCTGCGCCATCATTTAGGGTAAAACTGCACCAGATATCCAATAACGTGAATTAAAAATAAAATTAATAAATCTTTAAACTTTCCTTTCGCTTTCTTCAAAATTCGCGAACAAGCAATCAATCAGCGATTTTACTTGAATAAAACAGTAGGGAATACTAAAATATTCGCCAATTGTAAAACAGAGAATTGAAACAGTTCGTTGTGTTCCGAGCAAAAATGAATGCATTAATTACGAATTAACTATTATTTTCTACGATAGTTTGTCAGATTCTGTTAGTCTTTCTTTTCGGCGATGTTCCGGAATCCTTCTTCATTCCGTTCTCAATGTTCTCCTTCCGTTTAAACTCAAATGACGTCACAGACGTCGTATGCCATTATGTAGAAATTGCAGATGTGATGGAGCTCATAGCATCCGCCCGGAAAGCCGCGCCCGTCTATTGAAGGCAATTGGAATCATCAAGCTTCTTGATGTCACATTTTCAGAGTGGATGTCGATCGACTAACAACTCTTTTCTCGATGCTGGATCGATAGATACGCCACATAATGAGCGGTACAACAACTCTGGCGAAATAGTCTTCCCCCTCCCCTCCTCCATTCGCGTTTCCTCGCGTTACAAAAACGCCAGTCGTTTGGCGTCGTTAATGAGCGCCAACACTTTTGATTGGCTTCTGCGTCGACTCCCTAACAGTCATAACACACCACCGGTAACGATCGACGTCAGGCACCAAGATCACCTGTCTCGGAGACTTGTGTGTGACGTGTGTGTGTGTGCCTTTTCTACGTCATATTATTGTTGTTACGTTTGGGTGGAGCAGTGACTCGCAAATTGCGGCGCGCGCTCGAAGTTATCCGACTGCGATGCAACTTGTGCGTTGATGGCGCTATTAGTCTGCTCAGATAGTGTACGGTTGGCTTAGAATTTCCCTTTCAAGTGTCAATGACGGAACCAAGTTCTTCATGAGATATTTGCAGCTCGAGACAAATGGTGGACCGGATACATAATCTCCTGTAGGGATACTCGATAAAAGTAAGGGGAATTTTCTCATAAAAACTCGTGGTCAAAGATGATTTCATTCACTGATTCATTCACTGATGATTTCATAATGGCATACATGTGTATATCCCATGTTTCAATATTTTTAATATATATTACAAAAAAAAACAGTTTGAAAAACAGAGCTAAAAATAGACCACATTAAAAAAATTAATTCAATTTGAAAAAAAATTAAAATGTTCTACACTAGATCCACTTTTTAGATTAAATAGTTACTTGTGTAAGGTTAACGAGCTGGTATGTGAATTATTCTTTTGTTGGAGCGACGAATTCGACTAAGAAAATACTAAAAGTAGAATGCAAGCAGCTTCAACTGGTACAGTACAATGATAGGAAATCGGGGTATCCTTTTCGACCTAGAAAATGCTCTTAAGTGAAAAAGCAAGTTCAACGAGAAGAACATTTTTCCACGCAGGGCAACACAACTTTGTGGCGATCTATTTTTTTTTGTCTGTTTCGATTAGCTCTTTGTTGTGTGGTATGGCGTCCCCGCTACCAACGTCTTAAAATTCATCATTCTCGGTCAGGCGTTTTCTTTTCCGGTTTTCCGATTCATAAATAAAATATGAATGAATATAAAGTATATTTTAAGCGGAATGCCTTACATAAATTGTTCGCATCGTCGAAGATCGCGATACACGGCGAGTTTCTGCTATCGATTCTGGGATGCCAAGAAAGGAATTTGCATCAAACCATTGCGCATGCCTGTAAGCCGTTAGACATTTTTGATATATTGCAATAAATGGTCTTCCATTTTTTCAAACGAAAATCGAACGGAGTAAAAAAAAAAAAAAAAAGAGATGAAACCTTTTACATATTTATGTCAACTTATAGCGTTGAGTTTTTATTTTTGGTCGAAAAGCACTTTAATACAAGAATCTGATATTTAGACGTTCTTTAGACTATATAGCACATAACCCTATTGTTTGCTTCCTGCATTTTTCTCAGATAGCATTTTTTCGCATTTGTCATAGAGGGTATTAGCGATCACAAAGCAGTCCACTTTACTGCAAATTTTCAGCCCCAGAGAGTAAAGCAGTCTAAACGCTGGGTACATTGTAATTGTAATAGCTATTACATTTTTTCAAGAGGGAAAAATTGCTGAATCGGTTATTGCTATAAAAACGCTCGGAACGATTGGAACACAATGCATTAAGAATTTAAATGCAAATCGGCGTAACTATTTAGTAGCTTAATTTTTTTCGTGCTTAAATGTAGACTCTGCAAGAAAATGACGCTACCTGGTAGCGTCATAGCGGTAGATCAGCTATTCGCTCTGCGTTTTAGCATTAGGTGGAGTTTATTTCGTCATTATTCAGTTGCTCTTATTTATTTATTTTTTAATTTGACAATAACAGATTGTCATCACTGTAGCGATTTTCACTACATTGATTGGAATAAGTGATTGCACCCTCGTCTAGTTCTTTTGGGAATATGTGTCGAAGAAACGAAAGCCCGAATCGTGAATCGAATCCTGGATCGCCGCACTGCAGTCTTGCAACTTCAATTTACCTTTTCGGTATCCGCCTCAAGGTAGAGACATTTTCAGAGTGTCGCTTCGACTCTAATACAAAGTCGTCAAGATCAAAAAATATTTTTTTTTCGTTGGCCTTTTCGATCGATTGCTGTTTCTAGAATAGATGCAGATGCAGATCGAATGCCCTGCTGCTTTATCATTAATCAGTACGGACAGCCAGTCGTGATTTTTTCGATTCAGAAACTGAACGTCACTGTGCATCACCGCTATAGCAGTTGCTATTTCAAGTATGCGGGAATATTTAAAACACAAAGCAAAAATATACAATTTTACACCCGATTGACAAATTCCAGCAAGAGGTTCGGACGTGACATGGAGACCTTGCCGGTCTTTTAGGAGGTTTTTCGTTTTGAATTGTATAGTTTGAACCGAGTACGCGAATTGTAATAATCTCGCCAAACCAAGATTCGGGACTTAAAGGATTTTTTTGAGGAGGTTGCTGCCTGTTATATATGGAGAGCGGAGATTACGAAAGAATTGTGTTTTCCAATGCACGTTGCACTCCGTGTATACGTGTGAGAGACTTTGTGGGCGCGCTCTACTGCGACTGTTGGAGAAGTTGTTTCTCCGTTCGTATATACATTGAGCCAGCCCCGCGCGCCATACATTATACCATTACCCGTATTGATTTTATGTATATACGGAGATCATGGAGAGAAAATATTCCTAGTTTCTGTTTGTCATTCCGGGTCCTTACAAGTGTTCGCACTCAGCGTGTTTCTGACGCCGTGTCTACGACGTTTGAGCCTTTTCGTTTCTTTTTTTTTAAACAAATTGTGTGTTGTAGTACCAAAGTCTGTAAATGTCGGCACGCACCGATTGAAGCGCCACCTAGCGTGGGAAGTTGGTAAAATTGCCACCGGTTTATGGTGCGCTAAAAAACTTAATTTAGAACGGTCTAAGTGGTTCATCTGATCGCAATGAGTATTTTAATTACAGTTGTTGTAAAGCTGTGCCCAGAAGACACTGAGCCCTGTGTCGAGGGGGGTGGGTTTCAATTAGTCTTACTAAGCTTGGTTTATCTGAACGACGAAAGTTTTAATTACGTGTCCTTTAATACTGTGCACGGAGATATATTGTAGGTTTCAATTAAATGAGCTCGGAAACTCGACTCTACTATATCTTACATCTCTTTGGCTGTTGGCTGACCGTCACTGAACCAAAATGGTCTGCCATATATACGAGCATATCCAAAAGATAAACGCTGTCTTAACTCTAAAGTTTCCTATTTTTTATCGACAATTTATTTTATTGATTTTATCAATTCATATGAAAAGTGCTTCAACACGAGATAAATTGAACATCATTCATCAGATGTTGGAACACTGGTACGAATTGTCGTAAATCAATTTATGGTTGATGTGGGCGTTTCAATTTGGTAAATGAAGATCAGAATTCAGCACATTTGTGACTAAAAACCTTTCCTTGTAAAACTCTTCGTAGCCCAGTCTGCTTAGCAACTGGCAGCGGTGCGGCGGTCCCTAGTTCGATTCCGTCACTAGTTTATTCGATCCCGGAGTACTGATGAAAATGCGTCCATCGCATAATACCAGGGAAACAAAATCTCCTTTTCTAATAATCACTACCGTGAGTTTGAAAAAAAAAAATATCAACAATTCTTGCATTGAATTGTCATTGAAAGTCAAATACATGTACATGTATAGTCAATTTTTGCATGACATCCTAAGAACATTCTGGAATCTGAACCGAGGCCGAAAGGCCCACAGTCCGACCCTAGCGTGCTAGAAAAGGCGACGGCTTATATTGCTGATCTTCAAGTGATGTCTCCAAATGGAATAGAGAAAGTCAAGAAAGTACAAAAAAAAGCTTTTGCAGTTGGCATATACTCGTCGTGCATGTACAAGTATATACGGGACTGCGTATATCACGTGAAAATCCCGAACCGCAGTAATGCATTTTCCCTGATGTCTTTTGCATCGACTTCATCCGCTGTTTTGTTGCGGGAAGCCCTTCTGAGCGGGCGGCGTGCGTATATATTGCATCTACCCCAGTCACAGCCACTTTATGTTCGAATTACTTCGTGCAGCTGGCTCTACGCTCAGCGACTTTAAAAGCTAGCGACGACAAAAGAGGGCGGCACTGTGTCTCTGTCAATGAGATGTGCAATTTATGGACTCTGGTGTATGCATCCAGAGGAGGAGGAGGGGCGATATGCAAATGAGAAAATTTGTTAATTTACGGCTGGTGTAAAGAATGCATTGCATCTTAGTTTAGTTATAAATTACAGTGTAGTATCGATGTACCAATGTAGGTTCAGTGAAAGCAAGCGTATGAATTATAATAATATTAAGCATCACTAACACTCAGGATTCTGAATTCTAAACATTATTCTGATAAAATGCACTTTTAAACTAATTGCAGTACAACTTTATAACATTTGTTGAACATGGAAAATAGTTTAAAGTTTTATTACAGTTAGTTTGATAGTACATTTTAATTATCTGCATTCGCGTGTTCTACAAATCATCAATTATTATGATAAGTGAGAAATATATCTGTAATTAAAATTGCTTAGACTATTGAGAAATGGGTGCGGAATCGATTAATCAAGTGGTGGATGAATTATATTGTTGGTCGTCATTTACAAGTTTTTTCTTTCAATGTATTTGACCATCGAGTCTATAAAGTGCTGCAAATCTGGTGATGTCACAGCACACATTTGATGTTGCCAACTTTCGAATGCCAGCTGATTCATTGATCAATCTAGGCACTGACTGGTTCTTTTGTCGTGCACGGGGAGTTTGCCGTGAACAGAAGCATTTATGGAAGTGCTGAATCAAACTCATACCGGCACTCCATATATCCAACGTACATGTGTAGTATGATTCACTCGCTGATCATAGCTAAGCAAAAAAGTACCTTTGCATGGAGGCTGATTTGTTATTGAAATTGTTGACAATTACATTGCAAAAAGAACAATGATTGTAGCTCCTGGTCTTGACTGCAGTAGTCAGTTAGTCGTAGGAACTATTAATTTTGATAAAGAATACGCATTTATATTAACTTTTACACGAGAGCCTTCCAAAATTGATTAAATTTAAAGGTGATTAAGTGCTATACTCGGAGCGATACACCATTAACTATATCATAATGTAATTACATTTTGTTTTTAATTAAAATGTGCTTTCAATTTATATTGTCTGAGGCTTTCAATTTTTACTTTTAATTAAAATTGGCCTCCTAGGTCTGCATTCTATTGCAATATTCGGACGTTAAGTGCTTTACAACAACATACAAATAATTCTACAAAAATCCTTTGTTTTCAATAGATACATATTATAACCATGAATGTAGGGTATTCCTTAAAGGAGGATGGGTGAGGGTATATTTTTTATCTTTCGGTGAAAATGTTGGATTTTGGATCATTTGGCGCCCCCTGGTGGTCGTACATGCCTCACTTTGGTGCCTGCCCAAGTTGACGAGATAGGAAAACGTCAGTTCAGTTTATTTTGATTTTCCTATAAATGGGGAAGTCGTGCGGGGTGACCCTAATATTCGACTGTCATTGCAGATTTTATTGCGTCGAACATCGGGTCCTTGTCTGAGGCTTAACTAAAGTGCGGAGGGTTGTGAATTGGGGAGGAGGGAGCCCAGAATGATAGGACATTCACTGCAAAACCTAAAGCCTTAAAATATGTATCTGTTCCCCATTTCACCATTTGTAGCATACTCGTATATGGCGATTAATTTTAAAAACCGCTGTCGCGTGTAAAATAAATTTAAATGCGTCAGAAATTTAGGAATTTCTCAATCAAATTTAATTACTTATTTTATTATTATTATTCATTGGTCGCATTTGTCGTTCGTTTAGAAAAAAAATAGTAGCAATGTTTTTTTTTTTACAAGAGAGTTCGCCCGACTCCGTTCGTATTATTCTACGGCGCTGTACCGGACTATGTTTTCTCTTATCATTTAAATTTTATTACGTTTATTATTGGACATTAAATATTAAATATTTTTAGCATGCGAACATGCGCTACACGAATATTCAGTGTATTTAATTGGCTTGTTATTGGTGCAAGTTCAAAGACGGACCTTTAAATTGGTCAATTTTTATATGTTTATAAAAAGAGGGCTGTGTAAAAATATTGTCGAAAACAGTATTTCGAGACTAACCTATGCGACGAGATAATGTAAATTGATGGCGAGTGCGAAACAGAGACCGAGGATAAGGTTCTGGTGACGATTCGATACCGAATAATGGCAGAGTCTCTTTCGTTATTGTTTGAAGTGGAACCCTAAATGATGTAATATGATGTCAAATTTCCATAAATTCCATAGTTTTTACAGCCCTGCGACATGGTAAACAACGTGATTTGCGGCGTTTTTGTGCTCGGAGGAGATTTTTCGGGGTGGAGGATTGAAACTCCTTGAATTATAGGAGAGGGGAGATTGGTCGGCGGAGGTGGTGGTAGGGTGTGGTGGGGAGAGAGAGGAGGGTTGGCGACGCAGTCGTGCGTTTGTGAATAGCGATGTAAACATTTAAAAATCGTAACAAAACGAGACGCAACCAGCGCGTGCCGCCCCTTGCCATAAAAGCGACAAATGGCGTTCCATTTTGTTGCCTTTTGTGAGCGGGAGCGCGGCGCTTAGGCACGTGTCACTGTATTCCGCGCGCAGGCGCAGTCCACTTCGCCAATAAATAAATAAAATTTAGCGGCACTGTTGCGTTGTGTTCTCCCCTTAGCGGCGGGCTCCACTCGCGGTCTCTGTAATAATACTTGGAATGATAGCCAAGACAAACGACTTAAGGTGATCTCGAGTGCGGTCAAAATCGTCCTACCTTTTTGATATAGATTACATCAACGTATACTAGTTTAAATACATGTTAGAAAGTTAGATTGAACCTGGCTTGCCAAATTTATTTTTAAGGTGGTTTAGAGTCGCCATAAGAAGAATGTGTTGTTGGGTAAACCAAATTACCTTTTTTGCCTATTCTTCCCGAGACTCCAATCCTATTGCGGTTTTCCGGATTTTCGGAGATCTCTTTTTCAACTGCTTCCGGAATGACTAAGCTTCTGTGTGTGCAGCACATATATTTTTTTGTTTATTTGCAATCATTGTAGGGAATACGACAGCAGGAGATTCAGTATCCCTCGTGTTGCTTAGGCAATATGTGAGGGGCACATCTATTTTCACCTGTACTGTACCTGCACCTGTACCTGTACCTGTATCGAATAAATGAGAGCCAGCGCCAAGAATCAAACCCGGGCCCGCTGCACGGCAGTCGATTGGTTGGAGCTACTCTCAGTACACTCTTAAGCCGGAAGGGAACAGCGAGAATCACGACCACAGTCATGATTGGTGTAATTTGATTCAACTGGAAATATTATACCCCCTTTCTTTATTTTCCAAGAATTTCATATTTGATTGGATTTGTACTTTTGGAAAAGAAACTTACGACCTTTTTCTGACAAAATCTAACAATTTGCACTCAGTGGAACAAAGGTTGTAATATTTGTTGCACAACATTTGCAGAGCTCACGCTCCAATCGACAAGATTTTTATTTGACGTAGGTTTTTTTTTTCTTTCAACAACAAAGAAATGAACGAAATCTGTCACAGTATATCACAATTGAAACTTCCCGGTCAAGTTTCACGTTTTCCCCGTTGTACTCTCGTTATTCTATTTCTTTCGATAAGTCTGTGGGCGCGCCGTATCGCATGTCCATTCCATTTGTTGTGATCTTTATATTGGAATTCCTCGATTGAGTTCCATTCCCGCTGCATTCCACCTAGCAATTACTCGCGTGTATCCAGTGTGGGTTTGATTGGGCGTTTGTGGAATGTGTTTATACGTGCAATGTATGTTAGGCGGCCAAACTTGCATTTGTCTGATCTTTTATAACGCGTATTGCGTCATACAATAGTCGCCATCACGCAGGATCATAGTGACCCTGACAGTCTATTCTGATCATTGAATATCGAAACATGTACGGTGTCGATGTATATCGATTTCTGTAATCTATAGATTTTCTCACATTGGCTTATTTTTTTTAACATAAAATGCAGGATCAAATCATTTTAACTGCAAATGAAAAAAATTAGTTCGCGAAAAATGTCTCCAAAATTGTTTAGACCATCGCACTTTTGAGTTGGACTTATCAACTTAAAAGTGCGATGGTCTAAAAATAAACAAAATGAATTTTCTCAGTAGTAGAACGAGTAGAAAATTTATGGTTGAGCAAAAATAAATTACAGGACACAGTTTTTAAATTGCCCAAATGCTCAATTGGCCATTGCAGAAACCAACAAAATCAAAAAATAACGTCCTTCAGCGCGTGAATTATAAGATTGCAGCCGGTAAGTTTAATCGACAGTTAAATCATCCGAGTTGTGACTTAACCGTAATTCAATTCCAGCCCAGGTCTTCTGCCAATAAACGGCGGCCATTTTGTTTGGTGGTGGTGGTGGTGGTGGTGGTGGTGGCGGTACGGTGTCGCATCGACGTTTCCACAGCGTTCATTGTCCGTCACAAAGCTGGTCGGTTTTTTGTGTTGGACACGCAGACCCAAAGTGCCAATCCGAAGTGCTGTTCTAGACTGTTATTTTGTGTGGGTGCGCTCGCGTTGACAGCTTTAGCAGGCCTGCGGGTTGTATCCTCCCGCTTCCCTTGAATTATTGCCACCGCGCTTAGACATTGCAAATGAATGCGCCTTGAATTCTTACAAACTAACCTATATCACACATATTAACTTTCAATTGATTATTTCGTACTATTATAATTATTTTTTATTATATTTTTAATTGCTGCAGTGATTATCACTACACGAAATTCTTATAAAATAAAGAATCCTTGACCAGGGATGGAAACGGCAACAGTTGCAGTGGACTTGTATTTTAATAAAAAGATACA
>JAUJYS010002792.1:0-14127 GCA_033995665.1 Melogona broelemanni | reverse complement strand
TCTCTATAGAGATTCGAGGGTGCAGTAATCCTGTAGTGCACTAGGCGCTACGGTGATTTAAAAAAAAAAAAAAAAATTACAAATAGTTGACCATATTTGGCAGCCTGGTACAGAAGGTCTACAACATTAACTAGTAGTTTTAGCTGCTGCAGCTCGAAACGTCTTCAAGCTAAAATCAAAACATCAAATGGCTTCAACTTTGGACAAAGTACTTTCTTGTTTATCAGCATACAAAATTTTAATTTTGTATGTGAATACATTAGTCGAAAAATCTTAATCTTAAATCTTACAATTTAAGAATTTAATGCCCGTTATATTTTCTGACTTTTATGGGGGCAACGGTGGCTTAAAATAACTATACGTAAGCGCAAATCGGAGTCCCGTTAAAAAAACATACGCGCTTAATAAGCCTATCAGAGGATAGGCATGACTTTCGCTGGCTTCATTCGAATATTGCTACTATCATGACGTCACAGTGCGGCCTTTGCGTCACAGAGATGTTAGACCTGCGCATTCAGGGTTTTGTGCAAACAAAATGGCAGAAACCCTGTTTCATTAAAATACCTCGATCCCTCAGCATCGGAGGATCTTTCATATATGCATTAAAAGCAGAGCTTGCTCAGTTTTTAGCAAAAAGAAATGCCTTATTCAAGTTTAAAAAAAATTGAAACCCTTTTCTGTTTCCACCTCCCCTCGCCCCAAGAATAATAATTCCTACAGAACAGGAATTTGTGCAAACAAAATGGTGGAAACTTTGTTTTATTACATAGGATTTTATTTTTGTTGCAATTCAGCCCGAAGTGTACCGATGCTGCCTGAAGTGTTACCGCCGATACCGCCAACATTGACCCAGTCAAGGATTCCACTCTGGCAAATGGAGAATCCGTCAGTGCTTCCGGTTCTCCCACGACCACCCATTTATGGAGGACCGGCCACCAATGTATATGACAACAGGAATGTTGGAGCATCCACCAACAAGTGGATTGCCTCCTCTAATGCTGCTCACAACAACCAGGATCTCATGACAGACGGTGTAAGTTTATAAGAAGTTTACTTCAGAGTAATGGATTGGTTTTTTAAACTGTTTAGAGTCTCGTCAAAGATTTCCCCGTCAGTAAACCCCTAATCCCTTAAGGCCTCGTTTCCCAAACACTGTGCTCTGCGCGGTCATTTCTCAACTGGAGTATAAAATTAACAATAAAACGCCATTAACTAGTATTAAAAGGAGCTTAACCATTAAAAATTGGTGGCTTTGAAGGGGATCCGCCTTTGAAATTGCTTCTTAAAAGGGCTCCGCGAGCCAAAAAAAGTTTGGAAAACACTACCCTAAAGTATCTCAAAATACAATCGTTTCTAACTTGTTATTCATTATACTCAAATCATAAAAATGATCTTTGTATAATATAACGTACAATCGTTTCCTTGACTCGTTCCAGGGAGCCAATCGCGAAATCACGGCAGACAAATCCAGTGGTGCCAACTACAAAGGAGACGCCGCCAGCTCTGTCAATACTCATAGGTTCAGCGATAGTCGCGATGGTGTATGTATAAATTAGGATTATAAATTATTTATATTCAGAAACCACATCAGTATCAACGAACATCACCTTTTATTGTTGGGCTTCTAAATCTAACATATTTAATTGCTTAAATTAGGATTAATATACGAGTATTTACCATGCAGCAGTTCAGTCAAGTGAAGTTGTAGTATAATCGATATATAATCAATAGATGGCGCTGTTCTGCGCAAAAATTATTGAGCTTGTGCTATGTAGCGCACTGACAGGGTGCCATGTCGCCCGTGTCAATTTCGAGAGCGCTCAACAGCGTCCAGTCAAAAATTGTTTCTCGAAAATTCAGTTTTCTAAGCCGTTAAAAATGTTCCACGAAACAAGTTTCAAGCAGTTAAATTTCTTAATTGAAACGCAACCAGGAATAGTCCACAAATAAAATGAGCCATAGGCTCATGAAAATTGTGAATTTGAAATATTTGATTAATTAATAATTTTAAGTATTTGAAACTTTTAAGAACAATAATTAAAAAAGCGATGAAAATGAGAAATAAAATCATGAAAAAACATATGAAAAAATCGTAATTAAAAACAGTTGCCATTTTAAAAAAGTTATCAAAAATAAAAAAAATTGAGAATTTTTACCATAGTTAATATTTGGGATTAGATAACTGGGACATCCAGAACTTCCACTCAGGCATGAGATGCCACACAACGTATCTGATACTTAGGCATGAGCATTCCTAATGCTTCAAGCTTAATTGCCAGTGTATGACAATTCGTTTATTTTAATTTTTATTTATTTGGTGCATTTCGTGTACCCAACTTTACTTAACGACATTGATCGCATTTTAATGCATACATCTGTACAGTGACGATTAATTGTGTTCGTTCGAATGACAGTTTGGCAACGTGAACATCCAGCACTATGACAACAATGCTGCATCCACTGACCTAGAAAACAGCAAGAGCAGAGATGCTGAATCCAACGCCGACCTTTCCTACGGATTTGTATGTACCCAGAACTATTACAATAATATACCATCTCTAAATAGAGTTTGAAAATCGAGGTAACAAAATAAATCTGCTACGTCAGAGCAAATAAATTATATCAAATCTTGCAGAAGCAACCAGAAAAATTAAATTAAATGATTCAGCGTAGTTTGTAATTAAAAATGTTCACTGCCTAAAAATAAGATCAAAATGGCAATTCTAGAAAAGAAGTTAGAAATTTGAAAGTTCGACAATTTAGGAAAAGTTTGATATCTCTAGAGGAACACAGCATAATTCACATTAAAAGCTAGCAAATATCTAAGAAAAATATGTGAAAAATGGCCAATAACAAAATATTATTTTTAGAAGCACCAAGAAAAACCCATTAAACCATTAAATTATTATTCCATATGAAAGTACGACTTTGAGAAATTATTGAAAGATAGTTTCTTAAAATATTTATCCTTACTAACTGCAATCAGCTCACCAACATTGTTGCAAACTTGTATGCAAACAGGGCCAAGACCACCACATCACAGCAAAGAACTCCAAAATCATGGACATGCAAGATGACCGCAAACGATCTAAAAACACCATGAACAATATCATTCAAGATGGCCCAGTAAGTTTAGTTCTATTTCGCACTAATCCTAGATGATGACCAGGCATCTTAGTGGGGCCGATTATTTCAACAAGCCCCGCAAATTACCTAAAAATATTTCTATACAGATACACCGAAAAGGTGTTTTCTTTATTTTTCGATGATCATTTATTCAAATTCCAAATAAATCGGGCAACACATTAGGCATTAGGCAACACATTAGACATTAGGCATTTGCCTAATTACTAAGCTACTGGAAAAAAACTAATTAATTAAATAATAGTTCAAAATTTTTATAAATTATTCAAGTTCCTATTTAAATTAATTAAATTGATATCCATTAAATCTTTTTAAAGTTTTACAAAAACCTTTACATTTTTTCCAAATCATTAAAAATTAACAAATTAATCTTGGCACTCTTGAGAGCAATGAATGAAGATTAACGGTATTTACTCAATCTAAATTGTCAAATTGTACAATTAATGTACAGCTTGGACACCTGGAGAACCTCTACCAAAACACAGCAGCATCAAGCAGCGTCAACCACGACAAGCAGAAGCTTGCCAACATTGCTGGTGACCATTCCTTAAACTTTGTAAGTGGTTCTTTTGTTAATAATGGTTAGATTTGTGTGATACACAAAGATTACAATAAAGTAAAATAGTACTGAATAATAAAACAGTGGTGCACTGCTTTGTTGCCACTTTTAATATCTAGCACAAGTTCTCCTGGATTCATCAGAACTTTATTTTTAATATCTTGTGAGAACGTATAGCCAATAGTACAAGTTGTGACTGTCCTTAAGACATGATTGTTGTCAAAGAAGTATATCAATGATATTTTGTTTTGTGACATGTATGTATGTATTTTTGTATCTGAACAATTTGCAGGGCCAGGATCAACAGAAGTACTCAGTCGGAAGCGACGCGAAATCCCACCAGGGTGACCGACAGAGCTCCTATGTGACAGATGCGGATAAACTATCCAATGGCATTGTAAGTGCATTTGAGTGAGTCATGGTCATTGGCAGCAGTGGTGGCTTCGTTCCTTTTGAAAAGGAACTCGTCTAGTTTCAGAAAATAAAAATAACTTCGCCGTTCCTAGTTACTTTTCAAAGAGAAACTGAACCATTTTCGTTCTTTTTCCGCTCCATCGATTAAAGAGATTAAAAAAATACACATTGGCTGTGATGTTCACAAAAAATTGTACTTACGTGATGACGCCAAATGGGCATCGGTGGTAGCAACATGAAACATGTAACAACATTAGCTAATTGTTCCGCTTTCGACACACTTTGGAAAATTGTACTCGCAGTAAATTGAAAGTTGTGGCAAATGGAAACTTGTTCACAGAAAACGAATCTCTTCTCAAGCTCCTCAAAAAAGGGACTAAACCGTTCCAACGTTCCTTCCTAGGAAAACCAACCTAGGTATCACTAAGATCTTCAAAAGAGGAACCAGTTCCTAGGATCGGAACTTTTCCGTTCCGCTCCTACCCAAACCTTCCTGGTGGAACCATATGAAAACATGGCGGGTTCCTTTCCTTTTCGAGGAGCTATGGAAAGCCTTGGTTCCAATTTTGTTAATTTTATTTTTAAGTTAGAAAACTCGCAAATTAAGTGACACTTTAATTTTTTTACAATGCTGATCAGATCATGTTTTTACAAGATAATTTTTTCTGTGGTCTTCTAGTATGGCTTCACCCACAACAAACTTCACGATCAAGCTGCTGACTCCTTGATCGCTGACAACAGAGACGACAACCGTCACGACAACTATGCTGACAGCGTCAACTATGTGAGTCATGCTTGGTAAACTGAATAACAAGGAAAACCACCAGACGCAAAATTCAAAATAAGTATACAGTGACGATATTCTAATGCATTTCAATCACCTTCCCAGGGACAAAGCACAAACACAATTGCAAAATCGTCACGAGCTCGTTCGCAACAGGAAGATGGTAATGCAAGCCGACAAAAGACAGACAAGAAATTCCACGATGGAATTGTAAGAAAACTTTGTCCAATTCATACTTATTAAGAACTTTTGATACCATATAGATTATATCTTTTGTTCATGAACACTGCCAACAATATCATCACATGTTTAAAAAAAAATTGCTGTATTATCTAAACATATGCTTCTATAAAAACAAGTATGGAGCAAAATCTACCAGAAAAACCAAAGAGAAATAGCAATTTAAAAAATAATATTAATTGCTGTATTATCTGAAAATGTTTCTATGAAAACGAGCAGGGAACAAAACCCACCAGAAACACCAAACATAATTAATTCACACATTCACCTCACCTGATTTAAGGTACGAATGCCCCTTGGTGGGTACCGGTACTATAACTAAAATGTTTCTATTTCTAACCAGTATGGAGTGAAATCCAGCCTAGACATCTTGGATGACGCCAGCTCCAAGATCATCGATGCTGCTGACGCGCGACAAAAGCTTGATGCTGACCACTCAAGAAACTATGCAAGTTTATTTTTCAAAAAGCATAATACAATCTGGAAAAAAGACTAACTCTTAATGCAATGTTAATAAATCAATTTAATCATTATACTGAACTATTTTATCAGGGTTATGACAACAACCAAGTCTCTCGACAATCCGATGCTTCATCAGCGAATGTGGACAAAGCTGCCAGCAGCAAAAGACTAGGAAATGCTTTTGGAAGTGACCAAGTAAGTAAAAGTAAACGTAAGGTAGTTAAAATGCTGTGTGTTTGCTACTTATGCTACAATCCAGTCCAGTAGAATGAAGATTGATTCAAAAATTACAGCCAGACTTTTGTTTGCACAGTTTCTGGTTCGATACCCATCGATACATGTCACGGTCATTCGAATATTCGATCCCGGGGTATCGATACAAATAAAAACATACTCCTCATAGAGTGAGAAATTAAAAAAATATATATAGAGAGAGAGAGTGTAGATATACTGTCATCGGAGCTCAGTGGTCGTCGAGTGTCGTAGTATTATAAAAAGATTATATTATGAAAAAACATTGTCAATTATTTCGGGCATTCTTTGTAACCTATTGTTTGTTTATTTCATAGTTTGGAGACTACAACAGCAACTACAACAATCAGCGAGCCAGTGACCTGAAGAAAATGGACACTTCCCGCAAAAACTCTGACCGTGGTTCTTTCAGTGAGGCAGGTGTAAGTATCCAGCTAAATTACAAGAGTTTACTATCATACTGGTATATCTACTGACTACAATTCCGAAACAAAGATCCTGCCTCTGGTGTCCCCCTACAAGTGTTGCTACAGTAATCTTTATTACAATTTGTTCTGTCGTCAGGGCTTCAACCAAGGAGCCTACTCTAAAGGAGACCAGGCCAACACCAGCAGAGGATCGTCCAATGCTTCAAACAATGACAACAACCGAGGAGCCACTGCTGGTTACAGCCGTGGATCCCCATACTGATCAATTTAACCACCATGAACCACCATGAACTATATTACTAACCAATTTCCAGGAGGACAATTCCCACCCATGAACACTACCAACCTACGACACTAATACATGTACATTAGACTATATTCAATTACATTTATAAATATTGTAAAGAATCAATAAACTAATTTTATTCTGAACTACTGTATTTCTGTCTAAAAATATTTTATTTCTAAAGAAAAGCTGACAAAAAACAAAGGCAAAAATTTAATTGATTGAGTAGGCAATCAGACATTTTGGTAATAATATTTTGAAAATTAGAAAAAAAGTAGTCTGCGTTTTAAATTCAGATAACAGCTCCTAATATATCTTTCCAGAAACTGATATGCAAAAAGAAAACACATCTTTATTTAACATTATAAAATGTCATAAAACACTTGCCCTGAAAACTAAATTATATTAAAATGTTAAGATAAAAACTAAAAAATTAAAAAAACACTAAGAATTGAAAGCTGTCACATTAAAAACTAACTAAAATAAGCAAATTAAAAAGTTTTTTGCCAGTCTTTGAAAATCATTTTCCCAAGAAATTTTCAAATGGAATCGCCAATTTTAATTTAACTTTTGAATTATGACCTGAAAATGACGACAGATTCAACAATGGCTTTTACGAAATTGTGTAAAAATAAATTTACATATATTTTCTGAGTTACACGAGGAACAAAAATTGATCAAATAAATTTAACAATTACAAACACCTAAACATTTTTTGTATTTTTTAATATATAGGATCTAGCCAATTGACGGAATGGTTAGGGGGGTTCATTTATTTTTGCAAAACCATTGAACGAATACAAAACAATTTCGTCTAGTGTAAACATGTAGTCCAAAACGAGCAACATTTTGTCAAAGTCTACCGATGCAAGCGAGCCCAGGATTAATGACAATATGCAGCACGTGACTTCCCTTCTGCATGCGACAATTAATTCGTTTTAACGTATTCATTCCATATGCTTTTCCAGGCAAAACATTTGTACAAGGTACCACGTATAGGGGAATTGAGTTCCAATGATCTACACGTGTCGTTATTGGAATGGGCTCAATTGCGCGTCAAAAATAATTTTCTGGATCCAAAAAGAGCCAACGTGAAATATTACTTTTTTTTATTGTTTAATGGTCTATAATTGTGGAAAAGAAAATTCAATTATTTGTATATAACAAAATACCACACAATATGATATTATTTCAATTTGATTAAATTTTATAATTTTAATTTGATTAAAATTGTAAAAAAAATATTAAAAAAAAAATAAATTTTAATTGTAAAAATATTAAAATACAATTGAATAAAAATTATCAGTGTGCCATTATGAAAATTGTTCATATATATTTTGATGATCCCACCTTCATGTTAGTGCCTAAAATGCACCGAATTTCACCATCCCAAATTTTGATTAGTAACATTTTGAACTGTACGTTAAATTGAACATTTTAATTAACGTTACAAATAATGTTGCATTTCGTCTTCAAACAAAATGTGATGGTTATTTTAAAATAAGTGTTGAAAATATATTTCAACTGTAGAGAATTAAAATTAAATTAATGTTAAAGTTAAAGATTAAATGAGCAAAACTATTATTAAATATTTGAAGACTAAATTAATTTAATAGAATACTAATCCAAAATAATCCAAATAAATAAATCCAAGTTAATTTAAACAGCAAAACAATTTAATTAAGCAAAGCAAAAATAACAATTACAAGATAAACAAGAGAATAGGTGAGCAACAAGAATGACAAATTGAATGGGAGATATCTGACTTTTATTCAGAAATTTTTCCAGAAAACCAGATTCATGGAAATGATATTTGACCTGTCACCTGACTGGTTACTTGACCAGACAGCGCTTTCCTAAAGTGATCAGTCACCTGAGCTGGTTGCTTCCCAGCAACCAGCCCGCAGACCAACCAACTCAGCGCTGACTGACCAAGCGACCAGAAACGCCCCAAACCCAACAATAAGAAATAACACAGATTGGACACTGACAATGAGAAGATGAACAGTGGCAAAGCTTTTTAGTTTAGTTTAATTTATTACTATTACTTAGTATTTTATAATTGTAAAACAAATGAACTATCATAGTCACAAATAATTACTTGAACAATTGAGTTTATAATAAATTTTTTTTTTGATTAATTGTGTAATAAAAATAAACAATTTATAACAGTTTTATACATTACTTGTATCATAATAAAAATATACTCTTATAAAAAATAAATCAGTATTATCTTCTTCACTTCTCGTCGAATCACAAAAACAAAATTCAACAATAAATCATTTTAATTAACCTCGTGTTAATTAAATGACAATTACACTAATTAGCATGATGTGATACGACATCAAGACTCAAATACAGTGGCGCTCCCTAAACCAAAAATAACAATGTAGAATATGGAACAGACGCATCGTACCA
The DNA here is from genome assembly GCA_033995665.1 of Melogona broelemanni. Classification (NCBI taxonomy): domain Eukaryota; kingdom Metazoa; phylum Arthropoda; class Diplopoda; order Chordeumatida; family Chordeumatidae; genus Melogona; species Melogona broelemanni. The sequence goes on along the minus strand of JAUJYS010002792.1, from coordinate 5,140 downwards.
AAACGTCGACGTTTATAATGCACATCAGCTGGCCATCGCAAACTATTCTTCTTGAACACGAACAGTGAAGGACAATTAAACCCGAACAGGCCCGAAGATCAATCAGCAGTTGCAAGTACGCCGTGGCAAAGACCACGTGACATGAGGAAAACATGTGTTGAAGGGTATATAAGCATCCAGTGGTTCACATTCATTTATCTTCTACGTAGCGGCACTTTCAGTAAAATTAAAAAAAGCAATTATCGAAAATAGCTTCAAATTTATCATGAATATGGCGAAGAGGTTGAGTCTTTTGATGTTGGTCCTGGCTTTGGGTCAAGGTTGGTATATTTCACTATTTCGGGTAATGATAATTTAATAACAACAACAGTTGAAACACAGTCTAATAGAAATAACGGAGCTTAATTAATTTTAACGCAAGTAAGCAATTTTCCCCAAATAATAAACGAAACCCAAATAATAAACCAAACCCAAATAATAAACCAATTCACCAACATCATCATTTAAATAATAAACCGCAGTTAAAAATAACGTCATTGATCAAACACTATAAAATTCGATATAAAATAGGTGAAAAACAAAATCTTCTTATTTTTATAAAACTTGGTACATTTTTATAAAAATCGGTGCTCAAAATATCCACCGCCGGATGCACCACATGCTTTTAGTCGGATCCGCCACTTGTTCACTGACGCGTTTACCATGCTTTGCTCAAGCTAACTCCAAGCTCTATCCGATTTTTCTTAGCTCATTCACGCTGCTTATTTTGCTTTGGTAGACTTTTAATTGCATCAATCCTAAACAATTCGTTTTGCACCTTATTCTTTGTTTTCTCGAGCAATTTTTTTACTCTTCAGTGAGCACCATTTATATTTATCGTGCAGCTGTGGTACAATGCAATCTACTGTCTAATAATGCATTGTGATGATAAATTCATGGGGCGATAATCAAATTCTAAAAGAAGAAATTCTCATCATCATTTCAACCAAATTTTATGAAAATCGGATGAACTTTGACAGAGTTATTAAAATACAAAAAGGATTTGTGTGCCTTACCCTGTAACTGTGTATATGGCGACTGACTCCAGAAAGAAATGCCTGCTGATAATGAGACCGCACAGGCACCTTAAAAAATAGCTACAATAATTCGAAATTTTTAATTTGCATTAGAAAACCTTCATTTAATTAACCGGGAAACTGACCACAACATTTACAATCTTCCATTTTTGTTTCTTTTCTTAGTGAATTCACAAGTTTCACAACGTCCCTACGTGGGTGCCTACGGTCGTCCATACAGCCGGCCAGGTCAGGGCTACGTCCCCACTTCAGCATCCAGCTATCTAGCCAGCACCAGTCCTGCCTTTGCTGGACAGAATTTCGGCTTTCCCGGCTCCAGCTTTCCCGTTGGCCTTAACAGAGGAGCGTATGCTAACAATTTTGGAGCGACTGTTAGAGGATTCAGAGCGCCTATTAACAATTATGGAGCGTCCGTGAGCGGCTTTGTAGCGCCTACTAGCACATACAGAGTACCCGGTAACAGTTATGAAGCACCCACAAGCACATACAGAGCACCCGGCAACAGTTATGATGCGCCCTCACTTCTATCCTATAGAGGACCTGGTCCATCATCATACAGAGGTTCCGGTCCAAAGTATGGCGGTCCTGGCCCATCCTATGTTGGTCCCAGCCCAAATTATGGCGGTCCCAGCCCAAATTATGGCGGTCCCAGCCCAAATTATGGCGGTCCCAGCCCAAATTATGGCGGTCCCGGTTCAAATTATGGCGGCTCTGTTCCCAATTATGGAGGTCCTGGTCCAAATTATGGCGGTCCCGGTCCAAATTATGGAGGTCCCTCACCATTCTATGGACATGGAACACCGGCCAGTGACATGTTCGAAATTGGCGAAGATTCTGCATCTTCCAACACTTGGAACTCTGGTGACACAACTGCCTATGAAAAGGTGGATCTCAGTAACTATGGGGTAAGTTGTAATGTACCACCTCGAGAGATCGCTCGGCTTCGGCCGGGATAAGGTGAAGAGATTTTTTTTCAATTGATCACCAAAAGTTTAGAAATTTAGTGGCTCGATCAAAAAAATCCCGCAAATATATGAATATAAACAACATATTTATCAATTTAAAAGGTAATGCTTCACCAAATAGACTAAGTAACTACTAGCAGTAACTAATAACAGCTAAAGTAAATACTTGGTAATAAACCCACTATCTCAGGAATATGACACATACACGCTAAATTATCTTTTAATGAACCTATACGGAACAGTAAAAAATAAAAATAAATTACTGCTTCACAAAAAAAGTGTCTACCGGGAATTGAACCCACGACCATGGATATAAAAAAAACTGAAGGCTAATACCGTAACCACACAGAGAACAACCAATTTCTTTTTATATGATCCGGCAGTATAACTGTCTAACAGATGTGCCCCTCGATCAATAAAAAGGGTACATAACTCCCTGTAGTGATATCCACTACAGCGAATCAGAACAACAAAAAATGGGTCCCAAATACGGAGCCTGTTAAAATGGGACAACACCATCTTTGTCCTTACCTAGTCTTTTGACCCCCACCATTTGCTTCCCCACCAAAGGGGTTGCTTGCTGATATACGAGTGTATATTGGAATTGCATTAGTATTTACTGGATCTTTCTAATTAAATAAACACCTAATGGATCATTTTCTCTATTGCTTTTCTAGGGTGCCGATCGACACATCACCGAAAAGAAATCTGGTGATTCCTTCAATCGACGTGACGATAAGCGATCCAGCAATAAATATGCTAATGCTGAAAGCGACGACGGAGTAAGTGTGTCATCGGGGCAAATATAATACAGCAAACGTGTGGTCTACTATTAAAACTATTCGGGCATTCAATAAGCAGTGAGAAGGGTCGGACAACACAATTGAGAGAGGTTAACGGGGAGTTAACCTCTCTCCTCCCCCCCAACCCCCCCCGGCAAATCGAACACTGCCAATAAGTTTCCGCGATGATTTTCACCTTTACTGAAGGTGTTTTTTTTAAAGGAGAATAGACTTAGCAAATTTCAAAGGAATCTGTCTCCAGCAATCATACCTTGTATGCACCAAAGTACACAAAATACAATCATCAGCTGCATTTAGGAGAACAGAAACAAATACTGTTCGATTCAGCTATTCTATTCAGATGTATAAAATTTAAAGACACTATCGACACAACACTGCTCGGTGCGCACCGAGGATGAACGACGATAGGTTCGCTAGACCTCAAAAATAAACTAAGATTTCTATTCTATTCAGATGTCCTGGAAGTCGTTTGTCTAAATATATATATTTTTTTCAAATCTTAGACATGCTGTCTCAAAGTCTAAAGACATTTTTAAATTACCTGTGTCGCCATCTGTTGGATGGTCATTAAGTTATAAATCAGCAATCGCGCGCAGAAGTGCAGCGTATAGTACGCTAAACTTGTGCAAATCAATAAAAAATATAATTTTTTTTATTGAAAATTGGAATATTGAGTTCCAGAATAGCCATCTAAAAGTGTACGACAGTAGCGCTTTCTAGGATTCTCTATGGAAGAGTGGACACTAGATGACGCGCGTTGCATCAGCAGTCTCTCTTCAGGGAAAGCAGGGCACTTACTGTGCGCGATTTCTTGTTTAAAATTAGATACTTTTTAAGAAAATTTTATTTAAAGAAAACGGAAATTGATTCTTCTTTTGATTGTTGATAGTCAAACAAGGCAAGAGCAGGACCATGATTTTTTTCCGAATGTATATCACCCATATAAACTAATGGTAAATTTGGACGTCAAAATTGTTTTTGAACTCTACAATCTGTAGTGTCATGTTTTCCCTGAGAGTCCACTTTTTCGGATTTTTTGTTTATGAATGAATGTATAGGAGAAACGAATGCATGAAGTGTTTTTAACACGGCGACGTAATGAGGTAACTCTTTTACTATGTTACAGGCTGGTAATGTCAAAAGCAGGAATTTCAGAGACAACGCGGCGTCGCACGATAAAGTGGACAACCGAGTCGGATTTGCCAGCGACAAGTCCGATGATTCTACAGATTTTGTACGTACTACATTACATAATCGAATATCATCAAACCAAATTGGCAGCAAATTGTGCTAAAGCATAATTGATTATTAACATAATTAACCGCTGTCTTTTTAATAATAGTAATAGTATAGTAATATTGTATAGTAGTAGTATAATAATAGTAACTAGTAATAATTTAAAACAAGTAAATGCAAAAAACTATGTCAAACTAATAACAATTAATTAATAATTTAAAATAAAATAACCGCTGTCAAAAAACAAAAAATTGTAATAATATAAAAAAATAAACTTTCATTTATTTTAAATGCTTTTCTATAGGACATTTAAATTAAATGAAAGTTTACAATATTAATAAGTTTATAATATAATATAAAATTCTTATATCTCATTATTAAAATGCAAAATAAAATTTGATAAAATCCGTCTAGCCCAGTCGGCATTGCAACCGACTTCGGTGCGGGCGGTCCCGGGTTCGATTCCCGACACAGGCTCTCGTTTATTCGATCCTGGGGTACTGGCTCATACTGTGCATGCATTTACATACTCACATCAGTCACATATTGCCTAAGCAACACGCGGAGTATAGAATCTCCTGTAGGGTTCCTCCTGCTCAGGGATAAAAAAGTGAGGTGTAAATACGACTAACTTGAGTAACTTAATGAGCTGATCTTAATGTTTGAATTTCCAGGGGCGAAACAGGGCCGTTAAAGAGGATAGTTCCAGATACGTCGATGGTAGAGACGAAAGTAAACGATCCAAGGATACAGCGGACGATATATTCAGTGCTACGCCTGTAAGCGTTTCGTGATTCCGATATAATTGAATCTAAATTGAACCAAATTAACACTCCTCGCTAACAATGTTGGATACGTTTCTTTTGAAGAGGAACGCGCTTCAGTCCCTAAATAGAATGGAAGGTACTAAGCCGTTCCATTTGGGTATGGAACGATTAAGTATTTAGTTCCTTTTTGTAAAATAATATACAAAAAATACATAATTGTACGAACCGATGGCTCAGTGGGTATGGGGACATGCTACGAAGCCAACGGTCTCGGGTTCGATTCCCGGCGCAGG